>OU015501.1:152295771-152470771 GCA_907164885.2 Dolomedes plantarius
CTTAAATTCTATTGAGCATCTTTGGGATGTTTTGGAACAAGGCGTGAAAGGCCATCAAACAGCACTAAAGAACCTTACTGAATTATGGACAGCTTTAGCCAATATTTTGCAAGCCATTCCCGTGGAACGTTTCCAGAAACTTGTTGAATATATACCTCGTCGTGTGGCAGCCGTTATCAAGTCCAGAGAAGGCCCAACTCGTTACTAGGTAGGCATCCCTAATTCAGTGGCACTACAGTGTATATATATACACTGCTGGCCACCCAAATTGCAACACCAAGAAAGACAAGAGATATCACAACAAAATTTATTTTGTAGATAGCATGTTGACCAAGTATCAAATGATTAAATTTATAGACTTCTGTGAAGTGTGGTTACTGCCAAAATCAGTAGCCAAATTAGCCGCCATTGTTGGAGATCACCGCTGCCACTCGCCTCGGAATTGATTCAAAGAGACTTTGGATGAGTTCTTGGGGTACAGCAGACCAAGCAGCTTCCACACGTTGCCAAAGTTGATCTGCTGTGGCAGCTGGGGATGGAATCTGGGTCAATCGTAGAGCATCCATGGACCACACGTTTTCTATCGGCGAAAGATCCGGAGAGCGAGGCGGCCAGGGAAGCAATTCAATCTGACGATCGACGAAGAACCGTTGGACAATGCGTGCCACGTGTGGTCGTGCATTATCCTGTTGAAATATGGCTGTGGGCAAGCCCTGAAGGTAAGGAAGGACAACTGGCTCCAACACCTTGGAGATGTAGCGCTGACTGTTTAAAGTACCGGCAATGCGTACTAGATGTGTGCGAGAGTGATATCCAATACCGCCCCATACCATAATACCCGGTGCAGGACCAGTGTGGCGGTACATAACGCAGCTGTTCAGCATCCTCTCTTCACGGTGTCTCCAGACTCGAATGCGACCATCGTGGTGTTGCAGACAGAAGCGTGACTCGTCAGTAAAGACAATTTCATTCCATTCTGCCGTCCACATCCTTCTGTCATTGCACCATTGGCGGCGGAGACGTCTGTGGTTCTGCGTCAAGGGTAGACAAAGCAATGGACATCTTGCGGACAGACCACTCTGCTGTAAACGGCGTCGAATGGTACGCGCAGACATTGGATGATGCGTTACAGACTGTATGTGCTGTGCTATGGTTCGTGATGTGACTGAGCGATCCGTCACTGCCATGCGCACAATTTGCCTGTCATCACGTGAAGAGGTGCGCTGAGGTGGATGCGATCGAACACGCCGGTCCGTCGTACCCTCCTGCATCCAACGATCACATATCCGCATTACAGTTGTTTGGTTTCGTCCAACACGACTACCGATTTCCCTGAAAGATAATCCACAATCTCGGTAGGCCACTATCCTTCCTCTGTCGAACTCGGATACTTGATCAAAAGATGATCGCTGTTTTCGACGAGGCATAATTGATCGTTTTTTTTAAAACCACAAGAAAAACACAATTGCCGAACTTGAAATCGTCGAAATCTCCAAGCCTTAAATAGCGCTTTGAAGTGGCGCCACAGGCGCGCGTGATGTGCGTCTGCGCTGAAATTCTAATAATTTGCATATCTCACCTCCGCTAATGCATGTTGTAAATTTCATGTTATTTGCATGCTTCCTTCAGGGTTTTGCATTTACAGTGGCCAGCAGTGTATATAAATAAATAAATAAATATATATATATATATATATATATATATATATATATATATATATATATATATATGTATATATATATAAATATATATATATATATATATATATATAAATATATATATATATATATATATATATATATATATATATATATATAAATATATATATATATATATATATATATATATATATATATATATATATATATATATATATATATATATATATATATATATATATATATATATAGGGATGTGGATGGCAGAATGGAATGAAAATGTCTTTACTGACGAGTCACGCTTCTGTCTGCAACACCACGATGGTCGCATTCGAGTCTGGAGACACTGTGAAGAGAGGATTCTGAACAGCTGCGTTATGCACCGCCACACTGGTCCTGCACCGGGTATTATGGTATGGGGCGGTATTGGATATCACTCTCGCACACATCTAGTACGCATTGCCGGTACTTTAAACAGCCAGCGCTACATCTCCGAGGTGTTGGAGCCAGTTGTCCTTCCTTACCTTCAGGGCTTGCCCACAGCGATATTTCAACAGGATAATGCGCGTCCATACGTGGCACGCATTGTCCAACGGTTCTTCGTCAATCGCCAGATTGAATTGCTTCCCTGGCCGCCTCGCTCTCCGGATCTTTCGCCGATAGAAAACGTGTGGTCCATGGTTGCTCTACGATTGACCCAGATTCCATCCCCAGCTGCCACAGCAGATCAACTTTGGCAACGTGTGGAAGCTGCTTGGTCTGCTGTACCCCAAGAACTCATCCAAAGTCTCTTTGAATCAATGCCGAGGCGTGTGGCAGCGGTGAACTCCAACAATGGCGGCTACTCTGGCTACTGATTTTGGCAGGAACCACACTTCACAGAAGTCTATAAATTTAATCATTTGATACTTGGTCAACATGTTATCTTCAAAATAAATTTTGTTGTGATATCTCTTGTCTTTCTTGGTGTTGCATTTTGGGTGGCCAGCAGTGTATATATATATATATATATATATGTAACATACTGGACAACCCAAGGAGAGAATGGGCGTCCAGCACATCACAGGGAATGAAGAGTAGTCGTGGCTCGAATAAACGACGCGGAAAGTTACGGCATTACATTTTATTAGACGGAGAATACATCTTCCCAAGACAGTTACAAAATCCGAAAAGCGTACATTTGTGTTGATCAGACGGCTTATATTAACTTTGTCATGTGATCATGATAGCGATTAGGGATTTGCTGTTGTCGATAAGTCACACGTGGTTTTATGTAATCTGCTCAGAGCTTATCTAAAATATGGGGGAACGCCGCGCATATTTGAAAAAGGAAGCCATTTAATATTTTCTCTCGAGGTTATTAGAACTTAGAATCAAAAGCGAAATTTAGCTCGTACGCCCAAGGGAACGCCAAGTAGAATAATGTTAGATTTTAAAATGGTATGGGGTTTTTAATGTTATAGAATATCCCCCCCCCCGTCCGAGAAGAGGCTGACCAACAATGCCTGCATTGGAGGACAGACTCACCCGACCATGTGAGGAAAATGGGCGTCGACCACAAATTTGGAAAAGTTTGTAAAGGAACATATGTTTTAAGTGAATTTAGTATGATGATCACATGGCAAGACATGGCACATTTCAATATTGAATACACAAAAATACACTAATGATTTACTAATTTATGAACACAATAAAAACAAAAAAATATAGTAATTAATGATCAACTATAGAAAATTGTAAATTATGTAAATTTCTTATATTGTTGCTGTGAAAAAAAAATTAAATCTAAATATGCACTTATCATCATCTGAAGACAATGTTGAGCAGGGCGGCCGTTCCCCACACAACAAAATCTCAAAAAAAAAAATCAATTAAATTTAATTTAAAAAAAATTAAATTTAATTGATTTTTTTTCAAATTTTCACTCTACATCAGTTTTAATTTTGAGTCGACTCACACAAATAATAGAATATAACAATGAAAATATCAAAATCAACAAACAAACATGTTAAGTAAATGGAATAGAACATGACAATAATAATTTGAAGTTATTGTACTTTCCTCCTCAACTCTCACAACATTGGGGTGAGTCCAAAAAAGTGTGTAAGGTACACCTGGTAGCCCATGATTCATTGTCCTTGTTATGTTAGCTACAGTATGTTGCTTGAGAAAAGTACAGAAAAAAAAATCACAGTTCGGTAGGTTCTGTGACCTAGTTGTAGTTGGTTACATAAAAAAAAATCACAGTCCTTTTAGTGCTGTGTTATTTCTGCTTCACAAACGTAGAATACATAAACATCACATTTTCTCGATTTGTTTACATATAAAGAAAATTAGTTCTTTAGTTACATAATAAAAATCACAGTTTATAATAAAAATCACACTTTCAATAAAAATCACATTTCAAATATATAGATTGTATATAAAAATTACAGAACATATTTTATTTTTCAAATAACTCAATCGTGTACGAGTTCTAAGTATATCTATCCTTTTCTATTATATCTAGTTTTCATATCTTTATTTATCTCACTATTTTTTCTTAATATCCATTATCTCCTTTATTTCAATATTACTTATTATCAACAAAAATCTCTTTTTAATATCTTTTATATTTCTTATTATTCTCATTTCATCATTTCTTATATTCATTTTATTTCGACAATATTTATTCATTCCAAAATTCTATCCTCCCCGTCCGAGAAGAGGCTGACCTACAATGCCTGCATTGGAGGGCAGACTCACTCAGATGAGTGAGAAGAATGGGCATTAAAAATTTCGAATAAGTTAACGAATAACTTTCAATTAAAGTTAAATTGCAAAAAAAATATTTAAAAGATCACGTGATGAGTTGACATAACAACATTATCAAATTTACTGAAAAATATATATAAAAATCACTAAAAAGAAATACACATAATAATAAAATTGAAAATTTTACATAAGTATGTTTTTGAAAACTGTTGAATAGGGCGGCCGTTCCCCACACAACAAAATCTCAAAAAAAAAAATCAATTAACATAACCAAAAATTTGTAAACTACCAAAAATTTTCACTATAAACATACATTTAATACAATATCTACCATCATCTCGATTTGAATAATACAAAATAACAAAACATAGTAATAAAAATATTAAAACAAACAAAAATTAAGTAACTGAAGTTGAAAATTAACAAGTTGAAAATTTCAAAAATTCTTCCTCAACGTTCACTACTATGGAGTGAGTCCAAAAAAAAATCTTTATTTACTTATCTTGTAATGAATTGCAACATTTTTAGTCCTGTCACAGTCATTAGTATGTTGAGGAAAATACACCAATTAAAAAATCAGTCTTTGTGTTGCTGTTTCTTATTTCTGCTTCACCAACGTAGAATACATAAAACATAACATTATTTTGGTTTGTTTACATATCAAGAAAAATAGTTCTTCAGTTATATAATAAGAATCACAGTTTATAATAAAAATCACACTTTCAATAAAAATCACATTTCAAATATATCAATTGTATATAAAAATTACAGAACATATTACTCATTATCTATTTTTCGTATCTTTATTTATCTCATTATTTTTTCTTAATATCCTTATCTCCTTTATTTCAATATTACTCATTATCAAAAAAAAATTCTCTCCACGCAACTTTAGTTTTCGAGTTAACAGGCAGCCATTTAATATTTTCTCTCGAGGTTATTAGAACTTAGAATCAAAAGTGAAATTAGTTTCGAACGCCGCAGGGAATTTAGAATAATGTTAGATTTTAAAATGGAATTTAACGCGAATGCCCAAAGGGAATTAAATGTTTTAAGGGCTTAAAAAAGGGTTTGTAATTTGGAATAGTAAAGTGAGGAATTAATAGTTTTTAAATGTTAAGAATGTTGAATTAAGAAATTACTAGTTTTTAATATTATATATATATATATAAGTTTATATGACAGGCAGCGTGTTTTGCTCCTGTGTAAAGTCGATTTGTTGCAGTTATCGTTCTTTTAAAATAATTGGGCGAGTGGCGAGGCCATTAAAGAAGTAATCCAATTGTGATAAATCCAGCTTTATTAAACTTCATAAGCTGACCACTCTCCAGCTTCATTACCGCGCTTCGCCATTTTATCAATTCCCAAGCACGCCTGCCGCGAGCATCCGCTCTCAACGAGAATTTCCTCCAATCTGGCGCGAAAAACCCAATTCCCTCCGAGCGCCTGCTGTACGCGCATGTGCAGACCTCAATCTTTTGGTCATCTGACCTTTAATATTGCTGAACTTGTAATTTTGACTTCGCACCCAACCTTTACATTTCTAAAAATAAATCTTCTAGCCTTGAATTATTCGCTTTGCGCTCTATAGATGCAGCCTCTAAAAGATGATTTTCCCCACAGCAAAATACGCGCGCTTTGTAAATGAAATATTAGATTCTTTTTATTTTAAGCCCCCTTTCCCCGTACTTCTCAACTATACTTTGACAGTTCAGTTATGTTTTAACATATATATATATATATATATATATATATATATATATATATATATATATATATATATATATATATATATATATACATACATACATATATATATATACATACATACATATATACATATATATATATATATATATATATATATATATATATATATATATATATAGTAACAAGGCAAACCGTACAAGAAAATTGCGGAATAGCTACTAGATGTCGCTGAGGTTTGCGCGGCAAGGAAAAAGCGGGAGAGCGGTCGTAGGGAGAGACGAGCGAGGTCATCTCCGAGAGAGTGCCCACGAACGGAATTGAGTTGTATTGAATGGTGAAGAGAACGCTCATCTTATTTCTTAATGTCCATATATTAGCTGTGTTGTAAATGTCCCTATGTAAGTTATGTCCAAAAAAATATTAAATAGTGTTCGTTTCTGCAAGAGTTTTGCATAATCATTTCCCTAGACATCTTGCCATCCTATAAACTTGGGGGATCGCCCCGGGATGGACTTTGAGGACAATTTAAATAGTGACTGTGTTAACAGTGAGAGAACAATCCTTGGATTTATTGTGATATACCCTATTGAGCTGGATATTCAGAGAATTCAACTACTGATGCGATAGATGCAAGAGTCCTGTGAGAAAAGGTAGGATATCTTCTTTTTATAACTCCATTGCTGAGAAAAAGATTTATGAACAATGTCTCGTACTGTTAATTACAACAAGAATACGCGCAAAGAGGACACAGCAAATGTTCTTAATGAGATTGGTGAGCAGGGCACTGCAAAAGAAACGATTATAGAGTTAAAAAATAAACTTGAGAAATCTAAAGCATTCCAGGATGACCCGGAATTTGTGATGAATCTTCTTAACAGGATCATTGAGGATCGGCAGCCAAAAGCCGAGCATGAACTGCAGCTAACCAACTCAAAACTAGAATTAGAAAAATTAACGCTCCAACGTATAGAACGAGAGGTACAACTTTGCAAATCGAAAGCAGAAGTAGCTCAAGATGTATCGAAAACTGAGGTTTGTGATCTTGAAAATTTGATTAAGAGTGTAAAAACGCTGACAATACAGTTGCCGACAAAAGCGGAAAATTTTAGCCTTTTTTCCAATCATTGGAACGAGCGTTCAAAGTTATGGATGTCCCAGAGAAATTGAAATCCGAAATTCTTATAAATATTCTCGGAGAGAAGGCCCATAGCATTTTACTATACGTTAAAGATGATGAAATGAATAACTATAAGTTAGTTAAATCTTTAATCATGAAAGAATTCCAACCCACGGCTCAAGAGTGTCTACTTAATTTTAGAAGAGCTAGAAGGCAGGTGAATGAGACGCATGTTCAGTTTGCAACACGCTTAAGTGCAATGTTCCAATATTATCTCAAAATCCGTAATGTTTCTGATTTTAAAAATCTTTTTGACCTAATGGTGAGCGATAAATTTTTAGACACACTAGATCAAGAAACAGCTTCTCGCATTAAAATCACACAGGCCGATTAGTGGCTGACGCCTGAACAGCTTGGAAAGACTTGTGATATTTTTTTTGTTTCTAAAAATAAAACTTTGCATGAAACGCGGAACTATTCGAATGTTCGTTCTAGGAATGAAAGTGACGCTATCAAAGATCGTACAAAATTTGAATATGGAAACCATTCCCCGAGGCAGTTTCAGAGACAAAATCAAAAATTTTCTAGTAGAGAACCTATATCTTGTTATGCTTGTGGGGGGCCACATTTTGCTAGAAACTGTACAAAGAAATTGTCGAATGCAGAAAACAAAAGTGACCCAAAATACGGCATCAATCACGTTTCAACTTCAATCCCAGCTCAAAATGACTATTTGGTCAGTGAGCTTCAGTATGCGATGTGTTTATAGACGAAAAGCCCTTAGTTGGTACGGTGGACAGTGGTGCAAGTTCGATAATCGTAAACAAGAATTTTGTTTCGGCTGCAAAGCGAATTCATTCTCATTTTGTTTTGACAAGTGTATTCGGTGAGCGCCGACTGGCCAATGTTTACAAAATCATTATTTCGCTACGCGAGGGTGGGAAAGCACGAGAAGTTTTGGCTGCGAGCTCTGAAATTGTTGCGGAAGTTATTTTTCCAGCGAAAATTTACGATATGTTATTGAAACCAAATGAGGCAGTGGCGCCTACGAGCGGTACGGGCGTGGAAACGAGAAAACATTTAGAGAGCGCTAATATAAACAACGATTCATCAGCTTCGTTCTTAGTGAGAATATCCGAATCGTATAATGATTGCCCTTTTGACCTGTCACACATTACTAACTGTAAATTGAGAAACGAAATTCATGCGCTTGTTTAAAATTACGAGCCAAACAAAACCGAAACTACTGCTTTGAAAATGAAAATAATTCTGACCGATGAAAGACCCATTTGTCAAAGATCACGTAGGTTGTCGCTTCCTGAAAAGAGGGAAGTCGAAAAACAAATAAACGAATGGTTAGTAGAAGGAATAATAAGGGAGAGTTGCTCTGATTTTGCTTCACCTGTTCTGGTGTGTAGAAAGAACACACACACACATATATATATATATATATATATATATATATATATATATATATATATATATATATATATATATATATATATATATATATATATATATATATATATATATATATTATATATATATATATATATATACACATACATACATACATATATATATATATATATTTTGCCGCATTTCACCGAAGCAACGGTGGCTCAGCGGTATCGCTCCCGACGTCTAATCTGAAGGTCCCGGGTTCGAAAGCAGCCGCCAGAACATCGTTTATTTTAATTTGCTCTGCATGCGAGCTGTATGCAAATTTACCTATTATTTATTTCAGTTCCGGTTCCAGAGGTTTCTGGAATATTCCTCACACTTCCGGTGGGGAATGTCGGGAAATGTTCCCCGCAATCTAGTGAATAAAAACCTGTCCTGATCTACGCTTCGTATCATTTCTGTATTCCACAAAATCATCGTGACAATATACATATATATATATATATATATATATATATATATATAAATAAATATATATATATATATATATATATATATATATATTTACACACACACACACACACATATATATATATATATATAAGAAATAAACATCGTCTCATTTTAAATTTAAACTCATTTAGTATTCGGTCTACGATTATATAATTTTAGGCTATGAAAACAAAATACGCCGGGCATTTTTGGGAGGGGCTATTGCCCCTATTGCCCCCCCCCCCTTGGAGCCGCCAATGCTGACAACTCACGCTACATCAGTAAAGCTTTGAAACAGATAACGTGGACTAGTGTCGCCACCCATACTCGCCAATCGAAACTAAAAATTTGCACTTTAACATAAAAGAAATTTGAAAAATGTCTCCCGGCCCAGGAGCTGCGAATCCTAGTCCACAGGCAAGGGACTGTACTATCGTAGCTTTTTACCACGTTTTTTATTAACTTGCTTTCTTGTTTGTGTGTGTGTTTGTGGGTGTGTTTGTCTGGTAGAAATCTTGCAATCGATTTTTAACTAACTTCCCGACTAGCTAGACATTTGAAACTTTTAGAATAGCTCAGAACACGATGACAATGCATTATTTTTATACTTTTAGCCATCTTTATTCCATATTTTAAAATCCATTACGAAATAATACGAGTTGCGTCTGGAGCCAAAAGTAACTGCGCTACAGGCGCCATCTATTAACGTAATAGTGAACCAAGCATATTACATTTTCATTACAATGGGATAATTTTTATTTATGCCCACATGCTATATGCGACATTTTCTCTGCGAAATTCATTGATTTTTTTTCCTTCAAATTATAGATTATAATTTATAATTTTGAAATCCATAATGAACTATGGAAGATGCGAATTCGTTTGCAGCTCTCGAAGAAGCTGCATGTAAATTACATTTTTTTTTTTTTTTTAATGAAAGAAGGATGGGGTGGTTATTATATTGTTGTAATTATTCGGGTAATGGGTTTATATATGTTATTCAATAAATAAATGTTTGAAAATTTCTTATAATTGCTCTCTTTATTACGCATTTCATCATTTTCTTTCAAGTTGATGGGGAAATTCATCAAAAAAGTTTTGAAAAGCATTTATTAATACATAGAATTGTCAAGTTTATATGATTCAACAGAAAATTTAAAAACATGGTATATAAAAAGTCTTTTTTAACTTGTAATTATTTCTACCAGCCACCGCTGACAAAACGAAAATCTCGTCGTGGGGACTAAAAAGGGATGTACTAAGGGATCTTAGCACAGAAAAGCGATACCTTTGTGATATTTGTCAAGCTGTCACAAATGGAAACTGCTCATCAAGTTTGTCACTAAAGCACCCCAGGAAAATGCCTCATGCACGTTGGCTAACAACTGCAAATCGAATAATGCGTCTATACATTAGCTCTTCAGAGCCTTCAAACCAACTTCAAACTCTGGCAGAGTTCATCACGAAAGTGTACGCACCTATGTGATTTACAGTCAAATTAAATCCATATTGCACGGATGGTCCACGAAATTTGTGGAAGACAATAAACGTCTCCCGTTATCTTAAAAATGAATTGAAGTCGATCCCATTATCCAGACAAATGGCTATTTCGGCCACCCGGAAGGAATAATCTAGTCAATGATCACAGAAGACAGACAGCTCATTAGAGAACTTGGTCTGCGTAGGATTTTACGAGCGAGAAAGGAATAAAAGGAAGGAATCAGACACTACAACATTCTGTCACTCAACTTCGAGGCAGTTTCATATATAGACCTTATTGATTGGCAGAAATGCAATTTGATGGAATCCCTAATAACATCTTACTTGACAGAAGATGATTTGAGAAATTTGATTTCTAGTGGAGAGTCTGTAGCTCAACACTTGTGAAGCCTAAAATTTTCTTGCCACATCCCACATCCAAAGTGTTGAACGTTTCGTGAACCTAGTCACAAAGGTTTCTGCGGCTGTGTGTGGAGAAAATAAGTGTGACGCCAGCTTTATTAAATATTTTAAAATCCATTGTGTAAAAATACGAGAAGTGTCTGGAGCCAAAAGTAACTGCTCTACAGGCGCCATCTATTAACGTAATAGTGAACCAAGCATATTACATTTTCATTACAATGGGATAATTTTTATTTATGCCCACATGCTAGATTCAACAGAAAATTTAAAAACATGGTATATAAAAAGTCTTTTTATCTTGTAATTATTTTTGTGCATTAGACTGGACCTTCGAGCGAAATGCACTGCACTGGCACGCTGCTAATCGACAAGCAAATTTAAACTTGACGTTTCTTTCCCCAAAACTTGCCGCTTGCTCTGCATATTATTTGTTACTTTATTTTCCTTGCTTCTTGTAAGCTTGAGAGCTTTCTTTAAATTATTAAACATGACCTTAAGAGGGGCTGTAGCCCCCTAAACCCCCCCCCCCACTTCCGAATGGGGAGGAAGGATAGACCTGCGTGAGATTTCTGAATCTGTTGGCTTCTCAAAAGAGCGCGTACAGAATATTTTGCGTGAATATTCGCCTCTGAATATTCGCTCCTACGGTGCTTGCGAAAACGTGAACAAGGCACAGTTTGGGGTCGTTCCGAAGAAATCCAGTTGGATATTTCTGCTGTTTCGTAACAGCTGATGAAACATGGATATATCAGTACCAGCCAAAAAAGAAGGAACAGTGGGTTGAAGCGGTGGAACCTGAAATAAAGAAAGCGGTAATGGTTCCATGAGCAGGAAAGGTAGAGTCACTGTAGTTTTTTTGTAGTCCATGGTATAACCTTTTGTATAACCCTTTGTTTGCAACCAATTCCAGAGTAATTGGTGAAACTGACGCTTATTTTGTAGAAATAAGCGTTTTTCGTTGGAACAAATCTATAGACCTTAAAGGAGATTATTATGTAACAGCCGTTTACATTCAATTTGCGCGGACTTTTCAACGACCTTCGTATATGTATGTATTTGTGTGTATATACATATAGTGAAACTTCCCTAAGGCGACCAATCAGAGTTCAAAAATAAAAAAAGTGGCTGTTTTGAGGGGTGGCCGTGGAAAAGGGGATAAAAAAATATTGGTTTGTGGAGTATATTTAATTGGTTCTGAATAAAATATGGCTGATTAATGGGACGGAGAAGTTTCACTGCATATATATATATATTACATTACAAAATATTTTAATCTCTTATTCTTAATATCACTCCTGATGAAATAATTCCATTTTTGCTTAATATATTTCCCCATAAGCATTTATTTTTCGGCACAGGAGTCAGGAAGTTGTCACGCGTAGTTGGGAAGAGGCATTTCTAAAATCTCTTGGACTTGTCAAATGGGCATGTGCTGTGATACTGTCTTACTGACCACACGGAAATACGGAGTGCTGAAAATTCCAGTGAACGACGAAATGGCTAGGGTCTGATACAGAAAATGGACTTGATCGTGTATTTATATTATATGCCAGGGCTGCAATCACGACTACAAACTTCGTCTGGATTATATATGCGCATGAATACATAGAAACATAAATATGTCCATATATGTTTGAAATTGGAAATAATATGTATAATGTTAAATGTAAAAAATTAAAACAAATCACTGTCTATCATAAGCAAAAGAAACATGTAAAAGAATTTGTTTCACTTTTCAGCCTTTTCCATTTGGCCCAAACAAATGTCGGAACTTACATGTACTATGCACAAAGTATAGCGTAGTCACAATACTTATTGTCCTTAAAATTCCAACAGACTTCCCATGGCGACCACATGTAAAAAATCAGAGTTCCCCAAATCGAATTAATGAAAGCTTTCACAAGGTGATCTGCAGTAATAAATTGAAGGAGAAAATGCAATAGGGCAGGGGTTCTTATGTAATCCGAGGACCCCCCTGTTGAACAACATTTTTTTTGGCGGGCCCCATCCCAACCCTAGGCATTTTTGGTAAAAATGTATCGCTGGTTACTTTAATAAATGGTATTACTCATTTACAGAGATGAACATTTTTATTAAGATATAGAATAAAAATTGTACTAAAAAGGATTAAAAGAGTTACAAATCATAATACATTAAACTCATACAAACATTTCTTGGTCAAATATTGGTCAAAATAGATCTTATTATAATATGTTATCTGTAAATAATTTGTACTTAATGAGATGGGTGCAGTTGTTTTCTTGAAACCAGAATCGCAATGTTGGAAAGATTTTATTCCGAGGTCTTCTTCTAAGATGAGTTTGTTTCTATACTTTGATTTCATGTATAAGAGTACCGAAAGAGCCTGTTCACGTAAATATGTTCTGCAGAACGGAATCAGATATTGGAGTGCTTTATTTGGAATTGCAGGGTAATCAGATCTCAGAAGTAACCAAAAGTTCAGTTTTATTGAATTATAGTTTCAAAGACATGTCGCATGATAATTCCACGAGAATATCTTGTTCAAATATAGATAAATGTTTAGCATTAGAAACTTCCATGTTGAATGGATCTGTAATCCAGTTGTTGCCAGAATCAGAACAGAGAAAATAATTCCTAAAGCTGTCTTTTAGAGCCATTAAATGTTCAACAAAAATCTGCCATGTTTCACCAGGAAGCCTCTTTATTGGAAGTTTCTATAAAATCGTTGAGTGTTGGAAAAGACTCATACACACAGTTGTGAATGCGTTTCGACCACAAGTCGATTGTTTGCAAATGACGTTTAGCGAGTTTCATGCTTTCGTTTGATATACTTTCTCGACATAGAACACAGACAGGTCTTTCAACATCTTTATTACATATATAAGTAAATCCAAATGATAAATACTCATCACAATATTTTTTAAATTTTATGTTTCTTGCTGGATTTCAAGGTTGATGCTCCATCATCTGGGTCGCTTTCATCTATATTTTGTTTCAGTGTAGATCCATTTTTTAGCCAACGATCCACCCGAGTCGCCAGTCTGTTTATAGCTACGTGTTACCGCTAGGGTTGCCAACTTTTTCTCTGACGATTCCGGGACAAATAGCTCAAAACTGAACGTCATCATCATTATCAGTCAGCCATTACCTAGTTTTCTGAGGAAACTTTTTATGCATGAAAAAATTAAAATACAGTTTTTTTTAAAATTTTAACTATTATAGAAACTTAATTCTATATATATATATATATATATATATATATATATATATATATATATATATATATATATATATATATATATATATTACATAATAATAGTAATCAAATTTTAAATCTTATAATAACAAATTTAACGTTATATTCTTATGAGTTTTTACAATAATATTTTCTCTCACATTTGCTGCAATCACCAATTCTTTCGCAAGTGAGTCCGTATTCAAAAAGTTCTCAAATTCTGCACACGATTCACTATTAAGTCGTATTTGCAATTCCGCCTTCACTAAGTCGATATTCATGTTATTCCTGGCCTTCGTACACACACTCTTTATGTGACTAAATACTCTCTGGGTAAGCATTGCTCGCAGGGATGGACAAAATGAAAGACACAATTTTCATCAGCTCGACCGATGCTTTTTGAAATACCCTGCCCATAGTTTGTCATTGCAATCACAATATGTGCCATCACCGTGTACTTCCTGATCTGTATATAAATTGATCTTGCAGATAAATATCGCGGAAACTTTAATTTTAGTCTGTGACGTTCACGCTACCTGTCCGATTACTACAACCTCACAACGTTCAACGGATTTACACGATGTCAATTTCAATTAAAAAAAAAAGATTTGAATAGTTTCCGCTACATTCCGGGACAATTTAGCATTCATCCGGGATCAGGGACAGCGATTACAATTCCGGGACAATCCCGGCCAATCCGGGACAGTTGGCAACCCTAGTTACCGCGCCGCACAATAGTCACAACAATGCAAAAAATTGCATTCTTTTATTTATTTTTCCGTATTTGCAGTTGAATAAAAATAATTAAGATTTTACTAATTATCGTTTAGTTATGTTAATAACTAGTTAAGTAGCAACAAATACAAAAAGTCTCGACTATGTAGGATTTTTATTAAATGAGTTATTTGAATAAAAGCGAAAAGTTGGGAGATATAAAGTTAGTGTGAAAATTGTTTCGCGGCCCTACGCGGACCACAGGTTTAAGAACCTATGCAATAGAGAATTATGACATTTTTCGAGTAATATATACAGGTGGTTATCAAAATAATGGAAACACCCACCAATATTAGTGGTGTTTATGAATGTGTTTCGTATTCCGTAAAAAACAAGTCTGGCCCCCGGTAATGGCTACGCGGACCACAGGTTTAAGAACCTATGCAATAGAGAATTATGACATTTTTCGAGTAATATATACAGGTGGTTATCAAAATAATGGAAACACCCACCAATATTAGTGGTGTTTATGAATGTGTTTCGTATTCCGTAAAAAACAAGTCTGGCCACCGGTATTTTTTTATATAATATAGTGTATGTATTATTCTACTGTCATGTAGCAGGAATGAAGCTAAGACCATCGTGCTTTTGGGGGAACAGCGTAGAATGTCAAACCTTGCAGACCTTGCGAAAAGGGCAAATTGTTGGAGTATCTGTTACTGCAACCCCCAGGCTAATGGGTATTTTTCGAGCTATGGTATCGAAAGTCAGGATAGCATACAGAGTGCACGGAAAAACATCCTTTGCCAAACAGAATAGTGGACGAAAGGGATAACTGAGTGAAATAAACGGACGAGGTATTGAACACGAAGAAAGAAAACAACTACAACCAAAATGACTGAAGAGCTCAATCAGCATCTGCATGTTCTAGTATCAACCATTAGAGGTAGAAGGGAACTTGAAACAAAGCATCTACGGAAGAGTAGTTATTCCCAAGCCACTTGTAATAGATGCCAATACAAAATATCGTCCACAATGGTGCCATGAGCGCAAATCCTGGTCGAGTAATAGCGTAATATGTCGAAGAACGGCATTTGCTCCGATGAATCAATGTTCACGTTGTTCCTCGCAACAGGACATGCATATGTCTGCAGAACACCTACACAAGCGTAAGATTGTGGCTGTCTCGTCTCAACTGCCAATAATGGAGATCGATCTATCAGGGTTTGGGATGGCATCTTCAGGCCCTAAAAGGGAGTTTGAATGAGACTCACTAGTCCATCCTATGGTGCAACAAATTGTTTGTTGCAGGAGATGGCGTTCTCGGGTATGATAATCCCCCTATACATACCGCTAAATATATCAAGTATTGCTTTGAATCTTGCCCTGTACAATAAATCATCCAACCACTGTGATCTGTATAAGCGGATCCACCACAGCATCTCTACAGGAACTTTCATGATTTTTCCCTGAAGAATGGTATAATATATTCTTAACCACTATTTATGACTTGTATAATCCGATTCCAGCTTTAATCAGGTGGTATTAAATGACAAAGGTGATCGTGTCAAAGGTGATTAATAAAGGTTTTCATGATGTTTCTTAGTGTTTCCATTATTTTGATAACCACCTGTATATCCATAGAGTGACACCCAGCTAAACGGCTCCTTGTTTTCGGAACCATCAATGGCCGCCATATAGAAGTCCATTCCTCAAAATGGCCACTTTTTTTCAGACCCATCAGTGGCCGCGGTACTCTATATACAGTTTCCCTGTATATAGAGTCAGAATGTAGGCTGAGGCCCAAAATTCTCAATTAAATGTCATTTTTGTTTAGTTTGCAACGTACTTTTAGAATAAACCCCGTATTTCTATGGGGTTTCGTTGCCATTTTGATGCTGCTCAGTTGATGCATCTCTTATCATTTTTTTTTCGAAAGTACGAGGGGTGATCAAAAACTAAGGTTACAAGGTCGATATTCCTGGAGTTTCGTCTGTTATACAGAAAATAGATGTGTGCGGTAATACTAATAGATGCGGTCGCTAACTGTAGAGAGTTTCACATATCCGCGACCTACAGCGCTAGTTGAAGGTTAACAGAAATGGCGACTGGTTTGGAAAGCTGGTCTCGCGAAGAAATCCGCTAGGTTATAAATATTTCTGTGGGCGTGGCTGAAATTCACCGGCAGCATCTTCCTTTACGACTTTCACGACCTCATACAGCCCAGAGGACCACCACGCTGTTGAAGAAATTTCGCTGGGACATCATCGACCACCCTTTCTACAGCCCGGACCTCGCTCCAAGCGACTTCCATCTCTTTCCTCACTTTAAGGAGGACCTACGATTCGCTTCAGACATATCGCTACAACGTGGCTGAACACACATTTTTACCAGGAGGGAATATTCAAACTCATCCCTCGAAGCGACAAGTGCCTAAACCGATATGGAGACAATGTCGAAAAATAACCTAATGTATGTACTATCAGTTGGCTGTATTGGTTTTATGAAATAAATTGTACACGTTTCCTTACAGGTTTTGTAACCTTACTTTTTGATCACCCCTCGTAGTTCTCGGTACATCGAGATGTATACTGAGATGAAAAAAATATCAAAGGTTATATAAAAAATGGGAAGCAAATCGTCTATACGAAATTGTGTACTACGGTTCTCCGTTCTGTTTTCATTAAAAAGGGGTCATACGACTGTTAAAAGTCGAAAAAGTGTGAAAATTGTGTCACTTTCGACATTCTATATCTTGAAAAGTATAAGATTTAAAATCATAATTTGTTTTTGTGTTAATAGAACAATGTTTGATTTATGAATATATACCTGATTTTTGTTTGATAGTTAAAAATAATTTATGTTAGATAGTCATAAATAATAATCAGTTTGCTTTGGATAAAAGTGATATCAAAGCTAACGCACATAAATACTCCAAAAAAATTGAGTTTAAGACAAAATTTCTGCTTTTAACACATACTGCAGAAACTAAAGTTTAATTTGAACCTAAATTTGTATATATTTAAGGTTTATTTCTATTTTTACTATGAAACTGAAAATAGTGCAATTATTTTCTTAATAAATTAAATTTTATCTCTGCATGAAAAATGCATTCTCTAGAGATGTGTAAACAAATTTAGGTTCAGTTTCAAGCAAATGATAATATGTACCATCTCTGAAAATTTCATGCAAAAATAGGAAATAGTTCTCGAGATAACAGGTGCGTTATGTGAAAAAAACACATTTTGAGATAAATCCCTTTGAAGTATTACCCTTTAAATCTGCTTACAGTAAACATGTGACACGTTTTTATTCCGTAATTATGGGAATTTTTCCATCTTCAAATACTCAGAAAAGGTTAGTCTTTCGATATTTTTGACTGTCCTATTTCATTGTCGGCTATTTCATTGAGACGCTTTCAGTGGACATTTTTGTCGTGAAATATTTCCAACCCAGTGGTTCCAAACCTTTTGATGTCTCAATCATCCCCCCGAAAAAAAAAGCCTCTATATGTATTCTGTCTTGAAGAACCATGATATCGATGCTCTTATAATTGCTGGAACTAACCTCACGACTGGGGTTATATATTCTTTTAAAAACTATTACCTTAAGATCCTACTAAAATCAAGGAGATTGCTAGTGGAATTCTAATTGGTATTTAAAATAATTTGTCCCCCAATTCTAAAACTATAAGTGATATTTCATATGGTATCTATGCCGAAATAACTTGTGTTGATGTATGGAAAAATAAAAGCATTGTCCTCAAAATAATAACAAGCTGAATATGTAGTGACTTTAACGCTCACAGATCAATATGGAACTACCGAGATCGAAATCAAAGAGGCAGAATAATAAAGGACCTTTTAAATTCTATTGTTCTGGAACTTATATATAAAAGTTCTGATACATTACAATGGAATGTGTACTAATCCTGACTTAATTAGGACCTCCTCAGATATTACTGAGGATGCAATTAGAGATGTTATATAGATCCGGGTTCTGGTCATTGAATAATCATTACTTCCTTCCAAGTCCACACAAATTCCAGTTCTCCTTAAAAGAATACCCACAACCGTTGGAATTTCAAGAAGGCAAATTGGACACTTTTTACTAAAAGCTTGAAACGTATTTAAGAACCCCGGAATGAAATGTTGATAAAGCTTTCAACTAATTGAATGAAATCCTCGCCAAACGCTGCATTCCTCGAGGAAAACTATTGAACTGCTGGACTGGGTCTCTTTCCCTTTGGAAAGAACAGTCGTCTCGAACACGCTGAGCACTTCCAAAAACCCACAGAAAGGAGAAAAAGTGTTCATCGGAAGAGAAGTGTTCATCAGAAGAGAGATAATGGCGGCAAAATGTTTCAAGGATTTTATTGGAAAAAATTATTACACAAAACATGGAAAGGAAGTCTTCAAATTAATAAATAATTTTGATTGTGGAACTACTAATAATTCAAAAGCCCCTATGAGAAAGAATTGACATATAACAAGGATATCTCCAATGCATTTATATCACTTTATTCAAGTAATCAACATTTGAGAAGTAATTTCAAGAAGTAACAATTCGAGAAATTTCGCCGTCCTTACCCTTCGGTGATACTGTATATCCTGTGCTAATACCATTGCTAAATCGCGCGACACAACACTGCCTATCAACTCGCAGAGAGGTCGCGCCCACTAAACAAAAATCTTACCATTTAACAGCCATTTAAAACATTTGCCGGCAAATTTCGAGTGACAACGATGAAATCCCCCTAGCTGAAATCAATTTTCACTAAAGTAAACTCAGGGGAAAAAAAAACGTTAACTTCAAAATAATTTTTCAAAAAGGAATAAGAATTCCAAAAATACAGATTTTCCTAAACCGTTTCCGGCTGCATTTTCCCCCTTACTTTTCCTTTATTGAGTGTTCAACCAATTGTACTACTTAAACATAACATACAAAACCAATAGGCATAGCAATTTGCCATTAATAATTAAACAGTGTCTCTACAAACATAAATCCATACTGAAACACTACACATGTAGCAACTTAATATAATACAATAATTTAAACATATTAATTTCGACAATATATCCACGTCTGATGAAGACTTAAAACCATAATAAACTCTTCACATATTACAAATTAGTAATATTACAGCAATTTACTTCACAGGTATCGTTTAAACCAGTGTGGTCCAACCTTTAGTTACATGAGGGCCAATCAAACTTTAGTTTATATACAAGGTGCACCCATAAAGTAACCGGACAATTTTTTATGAATAAGAAAAATATTACTCACCTTCAAATAAATTTATCTCCTTCAAAATAATCGCCAAAGGAGTCTATACAATTTTTCCGACGTTTCTTCAAGGCATCGAAACACTGTTTATAGGCGTTGGAACTAACCGTTCGCAAAATACGCGTAACATTTGATTTAATATCCGAGACGTTTTCAAATGTCTGTCCTTTCATGGATTTTGCATTTCTTGATTACAAAGGACTTATTCACTACGAATTTGTTCCTGAAAATCAAACAATTAATAAGTATTTTTACAAGGAGGTGCTTTTTCGATTGAGAAACAGGATAAGGCGAGTTAGGAAGGAACTGTTTGATTCTGGGCAATGGTTTCTTTTAGACGATAATGCTAGGACGCATGCAGCAATTTCTATACAACAATATGTTGCTAAGCATTCAATAAAGGTGATAAATCACCCACCATATTCTCCCGACTTATCGCTAGCTGATTTTTTCTGTTTTCCGAAGCTTAAGATGGCCATGAACAGTTTTACGATGACTTGAAGAAATGTTGGGAAAACTGTATAGACTCCTTTGGCGATTACATACGAGCCCGCTTAATGGAATAGCCAATTTGCCACGAAAAATTATTCTAATAAGCGGGATATTCCATTATTCGGGATCACATTGACACGCCCACAATGTTTAAAGTTACAGTTAAACCTAGAAAGCATTAAAAATTGCCTAAACCATAGGCATATTTAAACTATTATAATTAACAAACAATTATTAATTAAAAGTAAGAAACAATTTAAACGGATTAAAATTTAGAAAATTGATGAAAAATGAGCTAATTTTATTGTAGAATATACAAATTTCCCTTAATTTTTTGGAAATAATTACAATGTTACTTACTTATTTGTTGCTATAGAAGTTGGATATTTTAGAATGTTTACTGTTCTGTGAATGCAGCAAATCTGTTATTTTATTTTCTAGTTTATAAAATAAATGAAAGTCTGCATTTGGCTTCGTTTCCAAGAAACGTCTTATAATATCACAAGCCTTATTAACTTCAACATGTGACGGAATCTTTTTAATGGTACATTCTTCATCAAATTCATCTTCATCGACTTCGCTTTGATCAAATTGAGGGTCTGAAGTTTCACCACATTCTACCAAATCATTGTCGAATTTTACAAAATTGGAAAAATTTTCTTCTGTCATTCCTTCTGGTGGTAAATCATTTGCGTTTGTAATTGATTCATCATTTAATTCATCATTTGTTACGTGTGTTGAAAATTTACATTTTAAGAAACAACTTTTTATTGCGTCAGAAGAAATATTATTCCATGATTTGTTCATCATATGAACAGCTGAAAGAATTCAAATGTTTCTAATAATTTTACTAGTTGAGCTATTGATAGAAAATCCACTAGTATCATCTATGCAAGCTATTATCTTTTTAACGATTTCTTTTCTATAATTCCTCTTAAAAAGTGATATAATTCCCTGGTACATTGGCTGTAAAATAGCTGTAGTATTCGGAGGCAAAAAATGAAGTGCTACATTTTCTAGTCGTACGTCGACTTTGTGGGCTTGACAATTATCGATAAAAAGGATAACTTTTCTTTTCATCCTATTCATCTCATTGTCAAATGACACTAACCAGTTTTGAAAGAAATTAGCAGTCATCCAAGCTTTTGAATTCGCTTCGTATTTAACTGGAAGGGGTTTTACACCTCTAAAACATCGTGGGCTTTTGGATTTCCCGATTACAAAAAGAGGCATTTTATGACTGCCGTCAGCATTACTACAGCATAAAACTATCAGTCTGTCTTTCGGGATTTTTCCTCCAACAACTTTTTCGCCTTTTAAGCACAAAGTCCCATCAGGCATTGCTCTGTAATAAAGTGCTGTTTCGTCACAGTTATAGATACAAGAAGAACTGTAGTCTTGTAATAAAGCAGGTAATACTACATTTTTCCAAGAACTGGCAGCGGCTTCATCAGCATTGCTTGCTTCACCGTGAATTTTTTTGAAAGAAATTTGGTTTCTTGCTTTCCATCTGCACAACCAACCATTTGTAGATTTAAAATCAGTTACATTTAACTGTTGTGCTAAATCTTCAGCTTTCTGATTCAATAATAATCCACTAATAGGAACATTACAAGCTCGTTTTTCAGCAAACCACTGAAGAAGAGCATCTTCAACTTCAGATTCTTTTCCTGTACGTTTTCGTTTTTGATTAAGATTTTTATTGCATTTCCAGTCGTTCAAGGCTTTTTCTTTATTTTTTAACAATTTTGAAACTTGAGCTTGGGATATCTCAAACTTTTTTGAGAGTTCTAATTGCGTACACTTATTTACTTTTGCAAACTCTATGACTTTTACTTTTTCTTTTAAAGTAAGATCTTTTCGTCTCAAAGACATTTAGCCCAGTAGCTATGTACATCTTACCGCGCAAAAGATCGGGTATGAGATTTTTTTCCCTACTTGTATATCTTTAGTCCAGTAGTGAAAAACCAAGTTTTTCAATTTGAAAGACCTCGGCGGAATTTTCTGTGGCCTAAAAACAATGAAATTTTTTTACTTTTTTTGGTTTTTTTTCAAATATCTCGACAATGGTTGGTTCTAGAGCTTAGATTGCAGTTACAATCTTAAAGAAGATAAAATTTTGAACAAATCTTATATTTATTTCTTTTTTCTAAACCCAATAACAAGCGAGCTACAGCGTCAGGAAAATGGGATATTTTATTCAACTCGTCGAGATAGATGCAAAACTTACTTCTCTAACACACTAACTCGTACAATTGCTATATATATATATATATTCATATTTGAGAAATGCACTATATGTGTAATACAACATATATATATATTTACTCCAACATACTTGAATAGTGTGCATATTTATAGAATTATGTACACAAATACACATTTGTCGATACATAGGAAATAAATTACAAAAATTGGAGTATTCAACATTAATAAAAACCGTTTATATACATTATTATAAACCATTTATATACATTATTATAAACCATTTATATACATTATTATAAACCATTTATATACATTATTATAAACCATTTATATACATTATTATAAACACATTAGTGTGCATATTTATATAATTATGTACACAAACTACACATTGGTCGATACATAGGAAATTAATTACAAAAATTGGAGTATTCAACATTAATAAAAACCGTTTATATACATTATTATAAATTAGAAAATCTAGCAGAAGTGAAATAATTTATAAGAAATTACATAAAATTAATAATTATTATGTAATTATAAATGATGCAATAACTGTACTAAAAGTGAAAATTTTCAAATTAAATAACATTCTTCATACCTATTGTTTTTAGCTATTTTGATGATCTGGGGTGGACATGATCTCTATGTTTGGTGATACGTCATCTTCATCCTCTAAGTCATGAGGCAGTTCAATTACATTTGTATATGTGAGGCCACTGCAGTGCTTACACATATTTGAGCATTTTAACTCTGCTTTTCGACAACTACATGCACCAGTACAACCCTTTTTCAGCGTAAATTGTAGCAAAGAGATCATGCAAACCACTACTAGCCATTATTGCACCAATTGAGCCTAGAAACGACATTAGAAGGAGAAAACCTCCAAGCCTAACAACAACATTGTTCAATTCAGGAAGACCATTTGCAATAATATCCCTAGCTTTGAGATATATACACGTCTTTTGATTGAATTTTCTACAATATTCTGATGCAGTTAGCAGAGAGGTGTAGACTGTGTCATAGTGTGATGGAGGCGAGTTGATAAATGGAAGGCATATACCAGTTTTCATTGAGAATCTTATGTCCAACGTTTTTAAAACAACTCACTGTCTTTTTGTTGGCTGTTTCAGCGATTAAAATGACTTTTCGATACTTTTTTTTTCAAGTCGCGATTTCACTGTTCTCTTATCCGGAACTTCATTTACTACGTTCATCAACTCCTCAAAAGTAAATTGGCACTCCTCAGTATTTTCTTCTAAATAATTATAAAATTTCTCCATAGCATAGTCAACATCTGAAAAATGACGATAACCTCTTTTTGATCCACTTTCAGATTTTTGGTAAAGCTTTCTGTAGCAAAAATGATCGCACAAGGCGTCCACAGCATGCAAATCAACTTCATTCCTGATTCGATCCTGTATTTTTCTGGCTCATTCATCATTGTGAATCTGTGCAGTTTTCATAACTGAATCTTTAATTGCTGTTTTTGTGGTAACTTTATGAATCAAGTTTCGTTTTTCGGGTGGCAACTTACGTTGTTTAGACAAAAAATCTTCTTTATTTACCTCTCCACACAAAAAACATTGTTTTCTAAAATCGAAACAACCCGTTCGATCCTCGTGTTGATGAAGACACGCCAGCTTGTTGATTACTCCAATGGTCTTGACGACGAAGAGCTGCATCGATTATTTTCTCATTAATGTAGCTTGTCTGGCAAGCTCTGTGTACTGTCACTTGTTCTAAGCTTTTCAAAAAACTTTGATGACTAGGGTTTTTACGTTTAAGGCTACATTTTTTAAGAGTCTCTACTCCTTTCTTTTTCACTACTATAGTATCACCCTCACTTAAGTTCAAATCACAAATAAAACAAACTTCAACTTTCGGATCGCTCATATTTCACGACGAACGAAAATGAAAAGCTATGGAGTGACAAACTATTAAATTAAACTATAATAATTAACTACTAAAAATCACTTTTAACTATTATTAAAATAAAATAAACACGTTATAACACTGTACCAAGCAAAAGAACATGCAAGAATGACGCGATTAGTTTGATACAATCCAAAGAAAAACAGATCACGAGACAAGTAAAGACATATAAAGACCAATGCAAACGAAATAAAAAATTCTCCACGCTGGGGGAGGATTCTAAAAATAGAATCCCCCCCCCCAACGCTTCGGACCCAACCCGATTCGGACAGGTCAAACACAAGAACAATAAATGTGAGGAGTGTTTAAAAAGTAAGTTTTGCGTCTTTCTCGACAAGTTGAATAAAATATGCCATTTTCCTGACGCTGTATCTCGCTTGTTATTGGGTTTAGAAAAAAGATGTAAATATAAGATTTGCTCAAAATTTTGTCTTCTTTAAGATTGTAACTGCAATCTAAGCTCTAGAACCAACCAGTGCCGAGATATTTGAAAAAAACCAAAAAAAGGAAAATAAATTCGTTGTTTTTTGGCCACAGAAAATTCCGCCAACGTCTTTCGAATTGAAAAACTTGGTTTTTCACTACTAGACTAAAGATATACAAGTAGGAAAAAAATCTAATTCCCGATCTTTTGTTCGGTAAGGCCATTTATTTGAACCCAGCTACTGGGCTAATTGTAAAGCACAAGAAAGATTACTGATTTCACGAAAGCGAACTGTCGAACTAATCGCCGTAGAAAATGTACAGTTAAATGTTCAAGGCTAGAGATCCCCCAAGTTAAATGTTGCGCTTTTCCGAAGAGATTCGTTACAGTTGGTAATCCACGTCCTCTTCAAGATAAGGACCTGTTGAAGTTTCACATTTCCTTCACACACACACACACTTATTTTCTAGCTCTCATTTGGGGGGTGAAGCCTATTGTTCATTCTCTGAATAGGGAAACGTAGGCCAGCGTTTGAGCAATAAGGGGAGCGCGGGGGTTGCGGCTAGCAAAAACAGCAACAATGAATTGCCCTTCAAAACCGAAGAAATCCCCATTTCCTGCGATTGGACACTTTCTACGAAGTGACAAAATTGCTTTGAAAGACATTCAGTTACTGCACATTCATTATTGCACTTTACAAAAAAAAATTCTGAAAAGAAGTGCGCGAAATAGAAAAAAAACGATATCGTCAAGGCTAAATAATATTCCTCTAAGCGGGATAACTTCAAAACAATATATTCCATTAACCGGGAAATTTAACACAGAAAGAAATTTCTACGGTTTGGGACATTGAAAATTTATTACATTAAACGGGATATTCTTTTAACCGATATTCCATTAAGCGGGTTTGACTGTATTTTGAAGGAGATAAATTTATTTGAAGGTGAGTAATATTTTTCTTATTTATAAAAAATTGGCCGCTTACTTTATGGGCGCACCTTGTATGTGAGGGCCAAAGACATTCAAGAAAGAAAACGAATTGCATATTTTATTCAAAAACTGTTTTTAAAGTTTATATTAAAAGAAGTTTAATACACTAGTTTAATATAGCACTTGATTTTGCAGTCGAGAAATCAATGTGATGATTGGCACTGCTTTCCTGATACATCAATTCCTGAAGTTCATCAATTTCCACTGTAAGTTCAGTAAGGCAAAGTCTCAGGCTCGATTCCAGTGAAGCCCTTTCAATTCGATTTCTCGTTTTTCATTTAATTTGTTTGAGAGCAGAAAAAGCTCTTTCGCACACGTATGTACTGCCAAACAACGATAAAATTTGCAGACAGGATTTAAGCAGTTTAGGAAAACATTCTTTAGATATATATATAAATATATATATATATATATATATATATATATATATATATATATATATATATATATATATATATATATATATATATATATATATATATTCATTCACACTGTTCACACATTTTTTAGACGATGTATATTGTATTCACAAAACTAAATTACATAAAATTCTTATGTTTTAAATGTTCTATTTGACTTCCCTTATTCTGAACTATCTTTCGACACCGCAATTTCCAGGATAATAATGCCTTTTGAAGTGTCAGAAGAAGTATTCTATCCCATTCCTCCTGAACAGCTGAGTCCTGTAAGGGTTTTGGGACGACGTTTGGATAATGCAGATTTTAAAAGTCCGAAAGCACAAAAATACATAGGTGATACATCGGCAGATTTAGTAGGGATATCAGTGAAGGGTATGGCCTTGATACCAGTTTTTTGTCCTATTTCTTTTAGGAAATTTACAGTGGATATTGATGTGTGACTGCTAGCTTTGTCCTGATGGAGTCTCACAGATTGATGGCACTGTGGGTAAAGCGATGGTATTTCATTCAGAAAAATTGGCGATAAAATATGTTCCTGATAGTATTTGGAGTTAATCTTGACATTTTTTCCCACTCTCTTTATTTTTAACTTGCCATTATAAGAAAAACCAGCAACAAACATGAATCCCTTAGAAAAACTTTCTTTCGATTCTTTGAACCATGTACTTAAATTTTTTTCTCGCCTTTTATGATAATAAATGGCTCTTTTTTTGTTGCAATCATTTAAATACACCCATGATTCATCTATTGTGACAATTGTTTTCCATTTTTCTTTGGATAAGTGTTTCTCATATAGAATTCTGCAGCGTGTCCTGCGTTCAACGATATGATTTGGAAGAAGACGATGCACATTGCGTTTTTTCGCTTTCTTAAGATTTAAATCAACGTTTATCATTTTGTTTACAGTGGAAACCGAGCATTTTAATGATTCAATCAATGTATCAAATGATTAAATTTATAGACTTCTGTGAAGTGTGGTTCCTGCCAAAATCAGTAGCCAGAGTAGCCGCCATTGTTGGAGATCACCGCTGCCACACGCCTCGGCATTGATTCAAAAAGACTTTGGATGAGTTTTTGGGGTACAGCAGACCAAGCAGCTTCCACACGTTTGCCAAAGTTGATCTGCTGTGGGAGCTGGGGATGGAATCTGGGTCAATCGTAGAGCAACTATGGACCACATGTTTTCTATCGGCGAAAGATCCGGAGAGCGAGGCGGCCAGGGAAGCAATTCAATCTGGCGATTGACGAAGAACCGTTGGACAATGCGTGCCACGTGTGGTCGCGCATTATCCTGTTGAAATATGGCTGTGGGCAAGCCCTGAAGGTAAGGAAGGACAACTGGCTCCAACACCTCGGAAATGTAGCGCTGGCTGTTTAAAGTACCGGCAATGCGTACTAGAGGTGTGCGATAGTGATATCCAATACCGCCCCATACCATAATACCCGGTGCAGGACCAGTGTGGCGGTGTATAACGCAGCTGTTCAGCATCCTCTCTTCACGGTGTCTCCAGACTCGAATGCGACCATCGTGGTGTTGCAGACAGAAGCGTGACTCGTCAGTAAAAACAATTTCATTCCATTCTGCCGTCCACATCCTTCTGTCATCGCACCATTGGCAGCGGAGACGTCTGTGGTTCTGCGTCAAGGGTAGACAAAGCAATGGACGTCTTGCGGACAGACCACTCTGCTGCAAACGGCGTCGAATGGTACGCGCAGACACTGGATGATGCGTTACAGACTGCATGTGCTGTGCTATGGATCGTGATGTGACTGAGCGATCCGTCACTGCCATGCGCACAATTTGCCTGTCATCACGTGAAGTGGTGCGCTGAGGTGGATTCGATCGAACACGCCGGTCCGTCGTACCCTCCTGCATCCAACGATCACATATCCGCATTACAGTTGTTTGGTTTCGTCCAACACGACTACTGATTTCCCTGAAAGATAATCCACAATCTCGGTAGGCCACTATCCTTCCTCTGTCGAACTCGAATACTTGATCAAAAGATGATCGCTGTTTTCGACGAGGCATAATTGATCGTATTTTTTTAAAAAAACCACAAGAAAAACACAATTGCCGAACTTGAAATCGTCGAAATCTCCAAGCCTTAAATAGCGCTTTGAAGTGGAGCCACAGGCGCGTGTGATGTGCGTCTGCGCTGAAATTCTAATCATTTGCATATGTCACCTCCGCTAATGCATGTTGTAAATTTCATGTTATTTGCATGTTTCCTTCAGGGTGTTGCATTTACAGTGGCCAGCAGTGTAGAATTCTTCAGCGTGTCCTGCGTTCAGCGATATGATTTGGAAGAAGACGATGCACATTGCGTTTTTTCGCTTTCTTAAGATTTAAATCAACGTTTATCATTTTGTTTACTGTGGTCACCGAACATTTTAATGATTTTGCAACTGTCCTTTGACTAGGGGGATTTCCTTTTAACATTAAACAACGTACCTTTGCAATAGTCGAAGATGTCCGTTTTTTCCTTGGATTCTTGTTTGGAATTTTTGTCCCACTTGAGGCTCCAATTTGACGCTTTTTTCCTTTCTTGTTGACGATATTACCTATCGACGCTTTAGATATCACAAAACCATGACTCTCACATCGTTTTTGGATAACGGAGTATGCATATTTCTCTTCGGAAAGAGCATAAATGTAGCCTTCGAACCACTGCTTTGTTAAAAACGCCATTTTGAATAAAAACAAAACTTTCAAGCCGCAGACGATAATTTTGACTTTTAAAAACATAATACATTTGCAATTATTTCTTTTGTAGCAAACGATTTTTTATTACCGCTTACCAAAATCGTCTAAAAAATGTGCGAACAGCCCCTGTATATATATATATATATATATACAGTGGAATCTCGATCTATCGTTTTCCAAGAGACCGATTGAAATGAACGATAAATGCGGGAAAACGATAGATGCGGAAACATAACAAAGCAATATGATTGTTGGGATTGGATAAAAGGAACGACACATACGGAAAAACGATGAATCCGAAAACGATCGATCGAGATTCCACTGTATATATATATATATATATGTGTGTGTGTGTGTATGTATGTATATATATATATATATATATATATATATATATATATATATATATATATATATATATATATATATAAATATATATATGTGTGTGTGTGTGTGTGTGTGTGTATGTATATATATATGGCTTTAAATTCATACAAAACAAAAGGAAAAGAATTCAGTGGACAGTTATGTTTATATCTATATAGCAAACTTATATTAAAATATTTAAACTTTTTAAATGATATGGAATGCGTATGGATTTTTTAAAAACTGGCATTATTCTGCCAAATTCTGAGGAACGTCCCTTCAGGATGCAAACTTCTATTAAACATGCTGAAAACCACTCTCTCGACATCGCTAACGTGCATGAAGTGGTAAGAAGCGATTATAAAAATCAACAAGCTGTATCGCTCTCGCAACTGGTTAATTTATTTCTAAAAATATCAATTGACTCTAGAATTGCCTAGTATATGCCTGTTGTGTTAGAGTGTGTTATAATTAATTGTACCAGAAATATTTGCGAGGAAAATTTTTGTAAAGTTGTTGCCAATTATTTATTTTTTGTTATGTGCGTAAATTTGACTTTAATTGACATTTTGAGATAGTATTTGTGTCTATTTATTGTTGAACTTTCGTAGATAAACATAGTGGTTTTATGAGGACAATTATACATCATTTTCTAAATTCATGAAAATATGCTTTATTTTAGGTTCCCAAAAAGAAAAAACATCCCTAAAGGTAAGGCGGTTAAATCCCGTGGACCTCATCTCAAGTAAAAAAAATGATGATATTTCTAGCAATATTAGAAAAGGAATTTAACTACTATAGTGGCGCCATCTAACGTCGTTAAATAAATCTTACCTTACCTAGCGGTTCGGAAATTATATGAGATTCCAGATCCCTTTCTCAAATAGTAAATAGGCCTGAATACCCCCTATTTTAGCTGGGGGGTTTTCAGTATCTAATTATTAGTGAAAAATTAGTGAGGAAAAAAATTAGTAAGTTTAAGGCTAGATAAAACTTTTTAATTAGCAATCTATAACATTATTTGATTGTTTTATACATGCAATTTAATTTTTTTCTTTTTTTTTTAATAACACGGGTTTGCGACAACTATCTCTCCAAACTGGCGCATCAGACATATTGTTATCATATTCATGCCAAGTTACCTCACCGTTTTGGTCTGAAGCATGTATTTCGATGCATTTTCAAAACTTAGGGGAGAGAAAAATTTTAAACTAAATGTCTTTCCATACCCTCATTCCTCCAGTGCAGTTCATTACGCTTAAAAGCTTGTTTTAATTATACATATATATAGGCATGTGTTAGCTTTGAGAAAATGGTAACTAAGTTAGTAAAGTAGGCAAACATAAAAGTTTAAAGATGATTTTTTGTTTTTAGGTTAGAACTGGCATTACAGAATGATGTCCAAGCTGACAAGCAAAAGGATTATTCTCTTTTATAGTCTGTTAATTATCCATCCGGTAGTTAATGATATATTTAATGCTGTTATCCTTGTCGAACATTCCAGAGAGGGAAAAAGGAACTCTTATATTGTCTTAAATGGCACTATTCACTGTCCGATGTCATTTTTGCTGAACTGCCGCTCGTATGTTTAGCTCTCCGTGTCGTCAACAGTAGAAAATGCCTGATTGCGTTAAATGTATTTTGGCGAAATTGTTAAACCAGATGAGCAGCGAGGATATTTAAGCTCTGTACCAAAAACAGATGGCGCCACTGCATAACCTTACACTAAGCATCAATAGTTGTTAATAGTGGAATAAAAAATGAGAATCCTTTTTTCAATTTTGAAAGCCATCCCAACGTTTTGAAGTTCAAAATCTACACTCTTTAATCTCATTTTAACAACATATAGTAGATTGAGGATATTTTGAAATCGTATGCCAACAGTGGCTGACAAAGCTCTTGAGGACCCAAGCGCAAGGGGGCGTCCATTAATTACGTGAGGCTTTTAGGGGGGAGGGGGAGGAGGGAGTAGAGCCGAATCTCACCCAGTCTCACGTGGGGGGAGGGTCTCGGCAAATATCACGTAATTTTTTTTCCGCAAGAAACAGTGTAAAATTGAGAGAAAACTGGGTTATATTAAGTAAAACATGTTTCTACACTAAAATATGGCTAAATACTACACAATAGTTCCAGTAGTCACTCTTGAGACCACACGAGTCCCCATGGACTGAATTAGAATGAATATTCTTTTACGGATTTTAGTAGTTCCTATTTAAGTGTTTTATTGTTCGATTTTCTCACTGTGATTTTAGACTACGTTCTTAGTAGTCTTAAATACTAGTCTTAACTAGTCTTAAATAAAAATAATTAAGCAAATTATGCTTTTTAAAATAAATCCAACGCAATCAAGCACAGATTAACGTATTTACACTAAAAATATGCATTATGAAAAATCTCACGTGAGACTGGGGGGGGGGGGGGGGGGAGAAGGTCGAAAAATTGTCAAAATCGCCTCAAGTAATTAATCGACGCCCCCATATTAGTCTGGAAGTTACGCTGCCCTTCCAATTACAGTTGAACCTCTATTTAACGAAGTCGCTAAATCCCGAAAAAAAGTTATTCGTTATATGGAAAATTCGTTAAATAGAGATTCACCTTTTAAAATACTTTAAACTATACAAAACAGATTTTAAATTCATAAACACTAAATATTATTAAGAAAAGTAATTGATCACACCTTTACCTTGTAAATTAATATCTTACCCATCAAACAGAAATTTGCAAGGGAAACCAGAATAAAACAAAACATTTTTCAGGAATACACTGTATTTTCAATTTAAAAAAATTATATTAAAATTAATAAATTTTAACGACTTTATCGCATTTATTATAACAAGTAATTTTAATCATGCATTACCACATGGGTCCTTAAATTTAAAAGTCTTAATTTTGTCTGGGTTTTTTGTTTGAAAAAGTGTTTTCTGTTATAATACGTCTCTCATCTTTGCAATGCACCAAAGACCCCATCAGGCGTATTTTCTTCAAACAGTAATCCGCGGCGGAATATGTTAAAAGAAAGTTATTGTATTAAATGTGTTAAGAGAAAGAATAAGTTTGTAATGTTCAGATATATTTTGAGAAATATGAAGAAAAAAAATATTGGATCACAAGAAATAGTTCGTTAAATAGAGAATGGACTTCGCTATTCAGAGGTTATTTTACGAAGAAATTTTCAAAATGTTCTTGGTTCCAAGGAAAAGTTCGCAAAATAGAGGTTCATTAAATAGAGGCCAAAATGTACTACAACGATCAACTTCGATTCCTGTGACTGTCTACTGCCGGCATCTAGCGGCAGAAAATGTACCTTACAGAGCAAGGATAAAGACTAGTTTTATGCCGGTGATATGAACACGGGGGGAATTTTAGGGTTCCAGGTGGGGGGGGGGGGGGAATCGGGATCCTAATTCAGAAAAGTTTCATGTCCTGTAGTTTATGTACAATCTATAGATAGTTTTCAATCGAATCTGCTAACGAAGCAACGAAGTCGATTCGAGACTGAAAATGAACTCGCGTATCTAAGAGCTGGTAAAGTAAAAACAACCAAACGTTTCTCATTGACTGCCATCTTTACATTGGCGGCTCCAAGTAGGGGGGGGGGGCTATATATATATATATATATATATATATATATATATATATATATATATATATATATATATATATATGTATATATATATATATATATATATATATATAGATGTATATATATATATATATATATATATATATATATATATATATATATATATATATATATATATATATATATATATATATATATATATATACAGTGGACGCTCGTTAATTCGAACTCAAAGGTTCTCAGAAAAAAGTTCGAATTATCCGATGTTAAAAGAAAATATATAACTTTAAATGTGTATCACTGAAGAAAAAACTCTCCTAGTATGTATAACCCCAGAAAATATATTATACTATGTTATCTAAAGTTAAACATATTAAAAAGCAATACAGACTTACCTTTATCATAAAATGAAGCAGAAGATGTGCAGTATAAAGTAAACTTTTATTAAAAATATGAATTACACTTCTGGAAAAACTGTAAAATGGATGTTTGGTTCTATTTATGATGCCTACATTGTTCAGCCAGCTTCTCGGTTTGAAGTAAACATTTCAATTCATTTTCAGAGGAAGGTTCCATCTGAATAAATGCTTTCAGAGTTGTAATAGAATACATTATGGCTATATATTTTATTTTCCATTATGGGATTATTTATTTTCCATTATGGCCGCATTAAAAATATCTTGCGGCAGGTAAGTAGAGAAAAGCCGTGGCAGTTTCCTACAGAAATTAGTGCATACGTCTTGTTTGCATCAGAGCTTTGGCTACATACAGTTTGATAAGAAATATTGTGCCTTGACTTAAATCGAGAAAGCCATCCATCACTGCATTTAAAATCTTCAATACCCATTCGACGTGCCAATTCATCAGCCTTCGTCAGCACTAGGGGTCCATTTATCGGAAAATTTCGAGATCTAACATCCTGGAACCATAGCAGTAGAGCTTTTTCTAGAACTACTTCGGACTCAATTCCCATGCGTTTCCTTCCTCTAGCAAATTTTGATTTTTCCCATGAATCTAAAACTGACTCCTTGTTTTTCAAATTAGTTGACAAGCCATTTTTTTTTTAATTCCATAGTCAGCTGCTAACTTTGTTTTACATTCGCCATTCTCTACTTTCTTTAAAATTTCTACCTTTGTCTCCAAAGTTAGGGTTTTGTACTTTCCACGTGTAGACATCCTGAATTTTTACACGTTCACACCACACAATGAGGAAGAAAAACTAGACCACATTAACTTGTCTGCACTGCAGTTATAACTGCAGCAGCTCCCTAGAATCTGTAGTAAAGACTAGTTTTTCTGAAATCCTAAGAAAATCGATCCAAATAAAGGAAAATTGCTTTTTCGGTTTAGCACTAATAAGAAGGACAATAGCTACTAACGTTTAGCGGACATGCAATAGTCTAGGAATGCAGGCATGTGCCTCTTTACACAGAAAAGAAATTTTGACACACAAAATAATAAATACAGTGTGTATTTTCTCCATTAAACGAGGAAAAAGAATTTTTTTTGTCAAATTTTTAGTTCGAATTAACCGAAGTGATAAAAATTTAGTTCGAATTAATGAGATATTTTTAACATTAACTCCAATACAAGTTTTTTGGGGCCTTTGGATTAGTTCGAATTAACCGAAAGTTCGAATTAACCGAGTTCGAATTAAGGAGCGTCCACTGTATATATATATATATATATATATATATATATATATATATATATATATATATATATATATATATATATATATATATATATATACATAGATACATATATATATATACACACACACACACACATATATATATATATACATATATATATATACATATGTACTATATATATATATATATATGTATATATATATATATATATATATATATATATATATATATATATATACATATATATATACATATATATATACATATGTACTATATATATATATATACATATGTACTATATATATATATATATATATATATATATATATACATATATATATATATATATATATATATATATATATATATATATATATATATATATATATATATATATATATATATATATATATATACAGTATGCCCACTAAAGTCCCTTCCCACCCTCTTAACTTCGGAATGGCTGCTGCTATATTCATAAAAGTGGTGTCTAGGGTTAGTAAAGTAGCCATGCGCTACTGAATAAAACCACCTACCGCGCCACCTGGTGAAAAACAGCGGAGTTAGCATTCCTATCTCGAAAACGGAATGAGATAGAGGAAAAAAGTGATTTACAAAGTTGTAGAACATCATCGATTTAGTAAGAAAAGACACCTTGTGGACATTAATGCAAAAAATAGGATGGTTAAAAAGCGCATTTGTTTTTTCGTGATTTCCTACACTGTGACGTCACGAAACTTGACCGGAAGGAGAAATGATTATCTTTCGGGCAAAACACGACACCGCAATGACGGTGAGAAGTTTGAACATCTCAAATAAAGGTATATTGTTAAAACTAGTTGTTTTTTTCTTTCTCAGATCGTTTTGTCACGTCACAATGTAGGAAATCATGAAAAAACAAATGCGCGGTTCCATGCTTTCAAGCGACGCCAATGGTGCAGAGATCACAAAGGCTGGTCCCCACAACAGTGGCATCAGGTAATATGGTCAGCTGAATCGTCATTCACCCTATTTCAGGCGACCGGATGCGTTTATGTCTGGAGAACGCCCAAAGAAGCGTTTCATGCTGAATGCCTCTTGCCGACTATGAAGCATGGGGGTGGCTCCATTATGGTATGGGGTGCGATATCTTTGCGCGGTCTCGGGCCACTTGTTATTCTGCATGGGAGGATCAAATCCAATGACTATCTAAGCGTTCTAGGGGATCATGTCCATCCTTTTGTCCAGACTGAATTCCCTGGAGAGCGACCGCTTTTTCAAGACGACAACCTCCCCATTCACACTGCTAGGTGTGTTCAAGAATGGTTCGAAGAGCATAAAGATGCAGTTGAACATCTCGCCTGGCCCCCTCAGTCTCCGGACTTGAATATTATTGAACATTTATGGCAATATTTGGAGTCCAAACTTCGTTCCCGATTTCCACCTCCATCCGGACTTTCGGAATTAGAGACCGCTCTGCAGGAGGAATGGCTTAATATTCCTTTAAATATTGTCCATGACCTTTATGCATCTATCCCACGTCGCATTAAATCTGTACTTCAGTCAAAGTGTGGTCCAATCCCCTATTAATAAAGATTTTCCATTATTTCACAGGTGTTCGTATTATTTTATCTTCATCTGCATATATATATATATATATATATATATATATGTATATACATATGTATATATATATATATATATATATATATATATATATATATATATATATATATATATATATATATATATATATATATATGCAGGGCTAGATTTGAGGCGGAACGCGCCGATACGGCGTTCTGGTACCTCTCCTTAGGTATCTCTCTTTATCAATAATTTGGAACACTCCCCCACACACCCCGGAAGGTTACCGTTCCGGCACCTCTATTTCTAGAAATCTAGCACTGTATATATACATATATATATATATATATATATATATATATATATATATATATATATATATATATATATATATATATATATATATATATATATATATAGAAAGCAGAACTAAACTTTTAACCATGAACTGTAAACTTCATAAAATGTTATTTGTAAACGCATATAATGTCTGGCGCAAGAGGGCGCCGCTAGCACGAACATTATCACGACCCCTCTACTCTGTTTGGGGAGAACGTTAAGACTCCCCGCTTTGGACGTTTTTTTTCTATTCTAAATGTAAATAAACTTTAATTGTTCATTGTTATTTACGATGGTTGTTAGTTTATGTTGTGGATGTTTTACTCCAACCCCGCACCCCACAGCATGGCGTCAGAAGTGGGTTGAGGTATGAATTAAAAGTAATCAACGAACACACGACGTGAATCCCCAGCACCGCATTACAACGCAACGGACTCCGAACTGAAGAAAGATCCTTCTATTTTTATGAATTACGATAGTGACCGTTTTGTTTCTTCGAATTACGGCTAATTACGATAATTCTATTTATAAGATTTACGAGCATTATTTTATGTTTACGAATAATTACGATTTTTGCTACGATTAACGATTCTAAATGGAAAAAATGAAATTAGCTGATATTCCCCGAATCAAAGCAAACTTGAAGTCTGCTTCTGTTAAATCTATAAAATGTTTGCATAATTTTGTTTATGAAACTGAAGGTGACCGATTAAACCGGAAACGATTACGAGAATTTTCTGGCTTTGACTACCAGAAAAATGACGAACATTATGAAAAGAAATTAACTTTTGCTGTGAAACACGTTAGGCTTACGAATTTAATTACAATTTGCAATATTTTAGGGATTGATTGTGACGGAAATGAAACTGTTCTCGCTACTCGAATTCTCGATAGCCTATTATATATTAAAACGCTTAAAAATGATAATTTTGAATATGATAGCGACGATTCTGACGACGAACACGTGAATGAAGAAATTCGTAGCGAAGTTAGTGAATTAACCCGTTTAGTACCATCAGTAGATAAATTTTCTAAATTTACTATTTCCTATCATGATATCGAAGACAGTTTGAGAAAGTTTGACGGGAAAGATAATTATTCCATCGAAAAGTGGATAACTGATTTTGAAGAAACGGCGGTTATTTGCGCATGGAATGATCTTCAAAAATTAATATTCGCAAAACGATCATTAACTGGATTAGCGAAACTCTTTATTCAAGGTGAATCTGGCTTAACTTCGTGGGCTAAGCTTAAATTAGCTCTTGAACAAGAATTTGCCTCGAAGGGCACAAGCGCCCAACTCCATAAAATGTTGACGAAACGTCGTTTAAACAACGAAGAATCTCTGCAAGAATATTTTCTGGTTATGAAAGAACTAGCAAACAGAGGTAACATCGAAACAGAATCCCTAATTCAATATATTATAGATGGTATTCCCGATAAACCGTCTAACAAAGTGATTCTTTACGGTGCGAAAGATTTAAAAGAGTTCAAGGAAAAATTAGGTATTTACGAAAAAATACGAAATCATACTACGATTCCAACTGAACCAGAAACGACAAAAAAGAAAAAACATTTCACCCCTCATTCAGACGTGTCTCCTCGTTTTCAGCGTTGTAAAAACTGCGGTGATAAAAATCATAGTGTTTACCCATTTAAAGATCGCGGAAGAAAATGTTTCAATTGCAACCAGTTTACGAATGACCACGTTTCTGCTAACTGTCCGGTGAAAAGTAATAAAACCCCGACTCAAGTCATGGATATCAGTCGCCGTGTTCCCGCAGAGAAAAATTCTCTTGTATATATAAGCGTCAAATTGAACGATAATGAGCTGACGGGTATTTTCAACAGTGGTTCCAGTTTGCATGTAATACGATCCTCTTGCTATGAAAGACTGTGTCTACCAGCTGTTTCTCTCCCCGCCATAAATCTAGTAGGACTAGGCTCTAAGAATGTGTTTACCAAGGGTTCTTTTATGCATAGCGTGGAAATCAACGGTCACTCCTTCGAATTGCGGTTTCACGTTGTCCCGAACGAAGCGATAACTTTTGACCTTATTATTGGCACCCTCTGTTAGATTTCGCTGACGTTATTTTGAAAAAAGATTCTTTAATCATTCAGAAGCCCTACAACACGAACAACTTTTTATTGTTGATGGAAAATTTACCCAACTTTGATTCTAACGAAATAGATTTAAACCACATTAAAGATAAGCAACGAAGAGACACTATTTTTAAACTAGTATCTAAAAATACGCCAAACAAAACGGAAACCGTAGATATTTCTATGAAGATAATTTTAAACGACGATATTCCCGTGTATCAAAGACCTCGACGTTTAGCAATTCCCGAGAAATCATTTGTACATCAACAAATTAAAGAATGGTTAGAAGCCGGAATAATTAGACCTAGTTGCTCTGATTACGCAAGTCCGATTGTTCTGGCTAAGAAAAAAGACGGATCTACGCGACTATGTGTTGATTACCGAGCATTAAATAAGAAAACAATAAAGGATCGTTTCCCCTTACCGTTAATTGAAGACGTTCTGGATAAATTACAGGGTGCAAAAATATTCACAATGATTGATCTCCGAAATGGCTTTTTTCATGTCGATGTAGAAGAAAATAGTCGCAAATTTACTAGTTTTGTAACTCCTGATGGACAATATGAATTTTTGAAAACACCTTTTGGTCTCTCTAACAGTTCCAATGTTTTTCAGAGATATATCTTTCACGTATTCCGAAATCTCATTAATGAAGGTATTGTTTTATTGTATATGGATGATATAATTATTACGTCAGTAGATGAAGAAGAAGGTATTCAACGATTACGTCAAGTTTTAGAAATAGCCTCTCGATGCGGATTAGAAATTAAATTGAAGAAATGCCAGTTTTTAATGCAAAAAGTAGAATTCTTAGGTCACGTCATCGAAAACGGAACTGTTAAGCCATCTCCGTCAAAAACAAGTGGAGTGCAGAAATTTCCTCAGCCAACGACAATTAAGCAGGTCCAAAGCTTTCTAGGCCTCACGGGATATTTTCGAAAATTTATCCCTGGTTACTCTACTATCGCAAAACCGTTGAGCGACTTGCTTAGAAAACCTGAGAAGTTTATTTTTGGTTCAAACCAACAAGAAGCATTTTTGCGATTAAAACAATATCTCGCTACTGAACCCGTTTTGAGCATATTTACGCAAGGCAGAAAACTCGAAGTACACACTGACGCTAGCAAACATGGATACGGAGCTGTGTTATTGCAAGAAGATGAAAATGGAAGATATCACCCCATCCATTACATGAGCAAGAAGACGTCGCAAGCTGAAGAGAAGTATTGCTCGTACGAATTAGAAGTTCTCGCGGTCATTGAATCATTGAAAACATTTAGGAATTACTTGCTTGGTTCCAAATTTACAATTGTAGCCGATTGTGCCGCTTTCCAGATGACAATGGGCAAGAAAGACCTTTCACCGAAAATTGCAAGATGGCCATCATTCCTGAGAGAATTTGACTACGAAGTTATTCATCGGTCAGGAGCACAGATGAAACATGTTGAGGCGCGAAGTCACAACACTGTGCTAATCATTTCAAATATGGACGACGATATAACCGCCAAAATTAAAATTGCCGAAGTACGAAATGAAGACATCCATACGGCAAAAACCCTAACAGAAAAAGGGAAAGACGAAGAAGATTTTGCCACCAATGGTGTATTTCATAAGTATTTTAATGCAACGATGAAAAAGAGACAAAATGAAGGAAGAAGAAAGAAAGAATATTCTTAAGATTCAAGACGAAAATCAGAAATCCTTTAAGAAAAGAAAAAAAATCATGCAAGTATAAGACAAGAAAATCATGTGCAATCAAGCCTACGAGGTACGGAACAAGAAGACCGAAATCCCTAGGTCCCTACAAAGTGACTGATGTCAAGCCCTACGACCGGTACGGTGTCATCAAATTCGAACAACATGAACGTCCCAACATCACGTATTCTGCTGCCGACTACACGAAGCCAAGGCATCCCTACTATCCTCATTTAGACGACTGGCATGACATCTCAAGTATCCCGATTCAGACGACTGACGAGTCATTCCGCCATCCGATGTCAGCACAGGAGCACCCCCTGCATGGTCCCGTGTATTGTAAGTGTGTTCCATTTTATTTCTTTTTCAGAGACTGTCAGTGCCTATTGCTTAATGTCATCCGAGGCCGCATGACAGCTAGGATGGCCGATCTATAGAAACCAGAACTGAACTTTTAATCATGAACTGTAAACTTCATAAAATGTTATTTGTAAACGCATATAATGTCTGGCGCAAGAGGGCGCCGCTAGCACGAACATTATCACGACCCCTCTACTCTGTTTGGGGAGAACGTTAAGACTCCCCGCTTTGGATTCCGTCGTAGACGGACTACGTTTTTTTTTCAATTCTAAATGTAAATAAACTTTAATTGTTCATAGTTATTTACGATGGTTGTTAGTTTATGTTGTGGATGTTTTACTCCAACCCCGCGCCCCCCCACACACACACATATATATATATATATATATACATATATATATATATATATATATATATATATATATATATATATATATATATATATATATATATATATATATATATATATTTATATATGTATGTATGTATATATGTATGAATATATATATGTATATGTATACACTCATGGACAAAAAAATTAGCGCACGAAGAAATAATTGCGGGATTGTAACGAAACTTGCAATGAAGGTACATGTCGGGGAGATATGCAAATGATTAGAAATGCAGCGTGATTGCGCATTACGTATAGCCGGTAGAGGGCGTTGAACATCGGACTCTGTGGAGTATAAAACAGGTAACCAAAGCTTGTTTGAGTGTGCTGAATCATTTACAAAGGAAGAGCTGAGATAGACATGCCATTACGCCGTGTTCGAAGACAATATAAGCAGCTGTCGCAGTTTGAGAGGGGGAGAATCGTCGGGATGATGGAAGCTGGGTGGTCAGCTAGGCGAGTAGCTCGTCAATTTGGCCGCTCTGATTGTGTTGTGAGGAGGTGTTGGGACCAGTGGACCCGAGAGATGTCATGTACACGAAAACCAGGCTCAGGACGCCCTCGACAGACCAGTCGTCGAGAAGACCGCCACATCGTAAGAAATGCACGCGTACAGCCAACTGCTTCATCGGCCGCCATCCAGGCACAGGTAGCACCTTCACTAGGGGCCTCTGTGTCTTCTCGAACCATACGAAGGCGCCTGGCTGAAGGACAGTTGGTATCGAGGCGCCCATTACGTGTGCTGCCCTTGACGCCCACCCATCGACACCTCCGTTTGGAGTTTTGCCGCGCACGAGGAAACTGGACTGCAGCGGAATGGAACCAGGTCGTCTTTAGCGACGAATCCAGATTCAATCTCGGCAGTGATGACAATCGTGTTCGTGTGTGGAGAGCCCGTGGTGAACGCTTCAATCCTGCCTTTGCTGTACAGCGACACATCGCTCCCACAGCTGGTGTGATGGTATGGGGTGCCATTGCCTACAATACACGGTCACCTCTAGTATTGTTCCGTGGCACCATGACAGCCCAGCGGTATGTTGATGAAATCCTGCAACCACATGTGTTGCCACTCATGCAACGGCTTCCAGGAGCCATTTTTCAACAAGACAATGCTCGGCCTCATACGGCAAGGGTGTCACAAGACTGTCTCCGCACTGTTACTACCCTTCCTTGGCCTGCCCGATCCCCAGATTTGTCTCCAATCGAGCATATCTGGGATCATTTGGGACGACGAGTTGGACATCCCACGAGTTTGAACGAACTAGAGGCAAGGTTACAGCAAATATGGAACGAAATGTCTCAAGACATCATACAGAACTTGTATGACTCAATGCCCGATCGTATCGCATCGTGCATTCGCGCTAGAGGGGGTCCAACGGAGTATTGACTCCTCTGTTCTTTTGCCTTTTTCTCTGAAATAAATTATCCTTTTTCTTTGATTTTCTTATCATTTACTTATATCAAAGTAGTCATTACGAATGTAAAATTTCGTTTCATTTTGACGAGTCCTTCTTGGTGCGCTAATTGTTTTGTCCATGAGTGTATATATATATATATATATATATATATATATATATATATATATATATATATATATATATATATATATATATATATACATATGTATATGCATATGTATATGCATATGTATATGTATATACATATGTATATGCATATATATATATATATATATATATATATATATATATATATATACATATATAATATATGTATATATATATATATATATATATATATATATATATATATATATATATATATATATATATATATATATATATATGTAATAGCACGGGTGCGGGCCGACGAAGGACGGGCTGAGTGGCATAGTTTTGATGTTAAATTGGATGACTTGTCGCCCGGCCGTGCATCACAAATATTTTAATCCATTCCCGCATTTCATCTCAACCCTCGGACACAAATCAAAACACAACTGTTTCGTACTACATTTTATTGAGATCACCGACCGATCCGTCGGTATGGATGCAGCAAGAGATTATACAGGAGTCCGTCCTACTTCCGGGTAACGAGTCTTATATAAATTCCAGTCCATCACGTGATTAAAGGGTGTGTCTTAATAGTTGATTGGTTTAAAGTTGTTGTTGATGTGCAGAACTGATTTAAACTTGTACTGACGCTATGCAGTGTCCCTTTAGTTAAAAAAGACAGCCATCTTGAATGATTTTGCCGAAGGCTGTAATAATGGAATTTCACGCGAATGCCCAAAGGGAATTAAATAATTTATGGGATTAAAAAAGGGTTTGTAATTTTGAATAGTAAAGTGAGGAATTAATAGTTTTTTAAATGTTAAGAGTGTTGAATTAAGAAATTACTAGTTTTTTAATATTATATATATATATATATATATATATATATATATATATATATTTTGCCCCCCCCCTCAAAAAAAAAAACGTAGCACTCCTGACGTTGCCCCGACAAAAACTCTGCGCTGGAGCCGCCCCTGCATCTTTATGGATGAAAATAAATTACATTACTTTGAAACTCTACTGAACTTTTTGTTGATTGAATAGTAACTTGAGTCTGTTAAATAATTACTTCTGAATATATAAAGAAAGACTAATTTGATTCAAGTTTTGCAGTATTTTTATTTGTAAACCTCTACTGTAAAAATAATCCAGATAATTTTATATGTGCTAAAATGGAAAATAAATTTTAAAAAAAATTTGAATATTATAGGCTAATTATTTGGAATGGACCAGAAAAATAGGATGTTCTTTAGATTATGTAGAATCTGTTTTTTAATATTATAGAATATCCCCCCCGTCCGAGAAGAGGCTGACCTACAATGCCTGCATTGGAGGGAAGACTCACTCAGATGAGTGAGAAGAATGGGCATTAACAAAAATTTGGAATAATTTCTTTAAGTATTGTCAACAAAATTTAGCTATAGCAAAAAAGTTTTAAAAATCACGTGATGAAGTGACATGACATGAATAATTTGTAACAAAAATTTAAATTTCATATTAAAAAAAAATACACATAATAATAAAATTGAAAATTTTACATAAGCATGTTTTTGAAACCTGTTGAATAGGGACGTCTCCCCACACAACAAAATCTCAGAAAAAAATCAATTAAATTTAACCAAAAAAACTAAGTTATCAAATTTTCACTTTACATCAATTTTAATTTTGAGTCGACTCACACAAATAATAGAACATAACAATGAAAATATCAAAATCAACAAACAAAAATGTTAAGTAAATGGAATAGAACATGACAATAATAATTTGAAATTATTGTACTTTCCTCCTCAACTCTCACAACATTGGGGAGAGTCCAAAAAAGTTTGTAAGGTACACATGGTAGCCTATAGTTCACTGTCCTTGTTATGTTAGCTACAGTATGTTGCTTGAGAAAAGTACAAAAAAAATCACAGTTCGGTAGGTTCGGTGACCTATCATCTCGCAAGCGCAGAATACACAAAAAAATCACAATATTTTGACTTAAAATAAAAAAATAGTCCTTTGTAGTTGGTTACATAAAAAAAATCACAGTCTTTTTAGTGCTGTGCTATTTCTGCTTCACAAACGTAGAATACATAAACATCACATTACCTCGACTTGTTTACATATAAAGAAAAATAGTTCTTTGGTTACATAATAAAAAATCACAGTTTATAATAAAAATCACACTTTCAATAAAAATCACATTTCTAATATATAAATTGTATATAAAAATTACAGAGCCTATATTTTGTTAATCAAACAACTCAATCTTATACGAGTTTTCAGTATATCACTTCTTATTCATTATATCTAGTTTCCATATCTCTATATTTCTTATTACTCTCATTTCAATATTCATTTGTTATTCCTACAATATTTACTTATTCAAAAAAAATCTCTATTCAATATTCATTGATTATTCTATTCATATTTATTCTAACTTTATTTACTTATTCTCAATACTTTTCACCGTGTTTTCAACTTATTTATTTACTATTCATTTTTGGACATTTATTATCATCAGTTTATGTGAATCCAATTCTTTGTGTTGAAGGTACCTTGTTGTGTGTGTGTCACCCAAACTCTTAGTCTCAAATTCTTTAATTCTACCTCTAAGCAGTGAGGGGTTGTGTTTATGTTTGTAATAAGGTCTCTGACTAATAAGGAGGAAGAGTCTTTTTAGCCGTACAGTGGACTAACCGTGAATCTCCGACAGCATATGACTGCGTAGAAAAACAGCATCTTGCATAGTACAAAGATGGAGAAAAAGGAAAATGTGCAGTTGTCATACCTGTGGGAGTATAATATATAGAAATGGGAGGACAAAGGAGTGGCCGTCCCAGCCCTGTTTTAGTCATTACTCAAGTATATGGTCTTCAGCACTTTAAGTGACTGAGTTGATAAATTAAAAACAAATAGCAAAAAATTAAAAAAGATCTTAAACAGTTGGGACGACATCCAACGCGCTTGTAGAGGTGGGTGATAGGAAAGTGTGTTCAAGAAATAGAAAATTTACTGAAAGATTAAATAAGTAGAGTTGTCATAATCAGGGTTTTAATTGAGATAAAAAAAAAAGTTCACATATAATAGTATTCTTAAGAAGAAAGTTTAAGTAAGACAGTTTTTTTTAATTTTATCTTTAGTAGGACAACATATAATTAATTATATCAATTAAAAAAGTATAATGATGTTAAGCATCACATAGAGAAGAAAAAAAATGGATCTAATGTTTGTCATTATTCGTGGTGTAGTTTTAAGTTCTCTGGTGCCCCAGATAGGTGCCCCAGATCTGGTGCCCCAGATCTGGTGCCCCATTATAGTATCTTAATTTGCAAGCATGGACAATTTCAGAATTTTGTTTGATGTGAAAGTTTGGTTTATCAATTTTATAATTAACTTTTGACATTCGATTTTAGAATAGTGTAAGGTCCAGAATAGGGGGAGTTTAACTTTCTCGTGTTAGGGTATTGGAATTCTTCTAGTAATACTAAATCTCCAACATTAAATTTAGATTCTACGAAGCGTGCATCATATTTAACTTTATTCCTATTATGGTAATTAATTGTCCTTTCTTTAGCTAATTTTCTCGCCTCATCCACCAGAGGATAAAAATCTTGTTTTTTAACATGAGGTTCATAAGGTAATATTCCAAAAAGTAGGTAAGCTGGGGTCATTTGGGTAACTGAATGAGGCGTATGATTGTATTCATTAATTACTTCATTTAATAGAGTTGTCCAAGGAGTTTTACTTGTTGAGTTATGTACTTTGCACCTTAATCTAGTAATTATTGTTTGATTTACTCTCTCTACCTTCCCATTCGTTTGTGGATGATGACTCGTTGTAAATAATTGTTTCACATTATTATGCTCTAAAAATCTTCTAAACTTTGAACTTGTAAAAGCTGCGTTTCTGTCCGTTAGAAATTTCTTTGGTGTTTGAATTTGGAATATTTGTTTTAAGCAATTTGTATAAGTTTCAGTAGTTACGCTTTTTGATGGAAAAGCCCAAATATAACGCGTTACATGGTCAATTATCAAATGTAAATATTTCTTTGTGGAATTATAGTAATTAAATCCGCCTACTGTGTCCAAACTTAAGCACTCGAAGGGTTGGTCTGTCGGAGGTACTTCTTGCAGCAATCCAAACCTTTTCTGTCTTTTCTTTTTGTTTAATTGACAAGTATGGCAATGTTTAACATAATTACAATGTTTAACATAATTACTCAGTGATTTTGGGCCAATAATATTGGGGTGTATTGCATTGTTTTGTTTATTCCAGGATGTCCAAAGATGGGCTCTTTTTAAAATTTCTAATCTCAATGAAAATGGTACTACTATTTTTAAAAAACCCTTCTTTCTCACGTAAATTACATCATTTAGTTTTTTATATTTAATTCCCCGTACATTGTCTTTATTTTGAAAATCCACAATCTTTTGCAATTCGATTAGATGATTTATTTGTTGACTAGGTTCTGAAATAGGGTTTCTGGAAAGCATATCGGCCTCAATGTTTGCAGTTCAGCGCTGATATTTTACTTCATAGTCAAACATACTTAATTTTAATGACCAACGAAAAAGTCTTCCTCTAAGATTTTTAATGTTCCTCAACCAGACCAAGGCTGCATGGTCAGTGTGAATCGTAAGTTTCCTACCATGGAGGTAGTTGTAAAACCGATCAAGACTGTCAACTATGGTGAGACATTCAAGTTCTGTGATTGAGTAATTTACTTCATAAGGTTTCAAAACACGTGAATGATATGCTATGGGATGTAACACCCCATCTTCACCTGGCTGTTTTAAAACAGCTCCAACCTGATGTTTACTAGCATCCACAAATAAATGACAGTCTTTGTTTACATCATACAATTGCAATATTGGTTTACAAATCAATAAATTCTTAAGATCCTCAAAAGCTTCTTGGCACTTGTCTGACCATCCCCATTTTACTCCCTTTTTCAATAATGTATTTAATGGATGTCTTACTTTTGCATATTTTGGAATAAACTTATTATACACATTTATTGTGCCCAAGAATCTTTGGAGTTCTTTTACATTAGTTGGTGGTTTCAAACATTTTATCTTTTCAATGTTAATGTTGTCTGGGGCAATCTTCCCATTTGTTACATTATATCCAAGAAAATTAATTTGTTGTTGCAGAAAAGTACATTTAGCTAATTTTAACTTGATATTCTCTTTTTTGAAAATGTTAAACAGTTGATCTAAATGTTCAAGGTGTTGTTCTTTGGAGTCTGAAAAAATTATAATATCATCGAAATAGTGGCATGCAAAGTTAACTTTATATTTATCTAAAATTCTCCTGATAGTCCTATTGAATATTGCAGGGGCGTTCTTTAAGCCAAATAGAAGTCTTAGCCACTCGTATAAGCCAAAAGTAGTGGCAAATGCCAATTTCTCAGTATCTTTTGGGTGGACGGGTACATGCCAATACCCTGAGGTAAGGTCCAAAGTTGAAAAGTCTTTCTAGATAAATTAGCTCTGCTTAATTTATCTAGAATATCATCAATTCTGGGTAAGGGTTCTGCATCTGTCTTAGTAATTAAATTTAGTTTTCTGAAATCAATACAAAGTCTAGTTTTTCCTTCATTTCGCTTCCTTGCCAAAGTCACAGGACTTGAGTATGAGCTATGTGATTCTTTTATGATTTCTGCTTCTAACAAATTTTTAATTTGGGTCCTGATCTCTTTTTCCACAATTGGCGAAGTCCTGTATGCTCTTAGACTCACTTGTAAATCAGAATTTAGGATTATTCTTTGGGGTTCCATCCTTATTTTGCCTATGTCATATTTGTTTGTTGAAAACAGTCTATTATTTTTGTGCAATAAATTTTTTAATTCCCTATCAACATCTAAATTTTTGATTTGATCATTAATGTCAACATTTTCATAATTTGGGGTATTTTCTGCTTTTATTTCACCAGAGTGTTCATTAAAATTTTCACTTACATCATAATCAATACAGAAAATATCATTTTCTTTCTGCGAGTTCTCTTCATAAGGGTTAAACATACCAGAAACTTCAATTTCATGAACATTACTACACATGCTTATTATCACATTTATTTTGTAGATGTAATGAAATTTTACTTATATCACAAATATTAACCAACTTCAAAGAAATTCCATTCTGATACACACAAAATTGGTTACAGTCAATTACTACACTAAACTTTTTACACTCAGGAAGTCCCAGAATAAGATAAGGCAAGTCATTGTCCAAAATATATGCAGAAATATTTCTAATTATTTTCCCTATTTTCAAAGTTAATACACATTTAGTTGCAATTAAGATTTCACCCTCAGCTTGCCTGACCTTAATTGGAGAGCTTGAATAACATTTCAGTTTACACTGCTTGACCAGTTTTTGTGACATCAGACTAATAGTCGAAGCAGTGTCAATCACACAATTTAAAAAATTATGTTTCTCATTTCTATATAGTCCTTTTGTTTTATCAATCCCATGATTTCTGATAATTTTCCCCCTCAATGACAGTAATTGTCATTCTGGCGTCTGATCTCTTTCAAATTCAGGTTCCTCATAATGATGTTTATTGTCTGACACCGACATCTTATCAATTCTCTCATTGATAGAGCAAGTTTGTTCCCAATGGTAAGCATTGCTTATGCCAAAATTAGAACATTTTCGACAGGGTCTAGGTGGTAAGTCTGCATATTGTTGGTGGTGATTAATTTGGTTATTGGGTCTGGGTGCAAAATTTCTATTCAACTTGTGATCTCTGGGTTGCCATTGTCTGAATTGTTGCTGCTGACTATTATTAGGTCTAAACTGAGTTTGTTGATTATTATTAGGTCTAAATTGAGGCTGGGAAGAGTAATTTTGTCTAAATTGGGGCCTATTTTCAAATCTAGTGTTAAAAAAGTTATCCCGATCCCCTTGGTTAGATTTGTTTCCTTCATTATTTATTTTGATTAGCTTTATTAACCAACACTATCCATTCTGTCGTTGCTTGAGGAGGATTTGCAGCTATGGTCATTCTCATTTGAGCATTTAGGCCTTGTGTTAGGCCCTCTACTATTAACTTCTATGATAACCCCAATCTTTTTCCTACATCAATTTTTTATGAAAATATTTGGTTAGGTCATCATCATATTCAAATTTCAAATTGGAAAATTCAGAGAATTCCACGCTATCTGTCTCAAAGAATAATTCTTGCAAAGTATCTTTTAATTCTGTCCATTCCTGAATGTGTAAACAAGAGTTTATGAAGGTCGTAAGAGCTTTCCCTTTTAGGAATTTTGAAATACATCTTATTTTATGTTCATCTGAAACATTTGCTTGGGAAAATTTCTGCTCAATATAGGCAAGCCATTTTTGTAGTTTCATACCCCCCCTCTGGGTCAAAAGGAATAAAATCCCTGAATTCTTTCTCTAAATTATCAAGTAGAAATTGGTCCTTGCATTCTGTCCCTTCATTTTTATTTTCTGTTTGTCCCCCCTGATTTTCTGTTTTTATATTTTTTCCTTCCATTTTATAAGTTTAACAAAATATCACAATTATATACTTCAATTAAAAACAAGAATATAATACTCTCTACAATATATATAATCACATTCACGGGAAAAATTTATTGTTCAGGTTAGTGTTAAAAAAATAAATCATACGACCTGTTCTTGACTCTTGCAATTTCGAAGTGAGTGTCCAAGAAAAACTTTTAAAGGCTCCTTTGAACAGCGCTGGGCTTGCATTCAAGGAATCGAAGTAATTTTAACTCACACACAAGAACTGTAGTTAGAAAAAAATTCAGCATACAGATCGATGATTTTTGAACTGGCGGTGATTACACTCTTTGATGACACTCGTGATAAATTTAACTCCGCAGCTCCTTGACGTCACACGGCAAAAAGAAAGTCTTGAAGTCCGGATAGAAGAACGATGAATTTAAATCCACAAACACTGTTCATCACACGGGTAGATGGGCAGGAGGGAAAAAATATATCTCTGTACAGCGCTGAATTGGAAAGATGACGTGACACGTTGGCGGCGACCTACTTTCGTTTTCTGCGTTGCTAACTTGGTGCGGCGAAATTAACTAAAACACTGAACCGGTGGGAAAAAATGTATCAGCCGACGATCCTTATGACAATGGAACTCATTTGTGATCTTCTCGCAGCAGGTGAGATAATTGTGCCGGCTTTTTGTGATATGGGGAGAACGCCGATCATTGCAAAGAAGAATGCCGCAACCCCACATCACAGTTACTTCTGTAGATGGGTTATTTCTGTAATGGTAGTCTGTCCGAAAGAACAAGTGGTCGACACAAGTTTGTCGGGTTACATTTTATTTATTCACCGATCGCTCCGTCGGTATGGATGCAGCAAGAGATTATACAGGAGTCCGTCCTACTTCCGGGTAACAAGTCTTATATAAACTTCAGTCCATCACGTGATTAAAGGGTGTGTCTTAATAGTTGATTGGTTTAAAGTTGTTGTTGATGTGCAGAACTGATTTAAACTTGTACTGACGCTATGCAGCGTCCCTTTAGTTAAAAAAGACAGCCATCTTGAATGATTTTGCCGAAGGCTGTAATAATGGAATTTAACGCGAATGCCCAAAGGGAATTAAATAATTTAAGGGATTAAAAAAGGGTTTGTAATTTTGAATAGTAAAGTGAGGAATTAATAGTTTTTAAATTTTAAGAGTGTTGAATTAAGAAATTACTAGTTTTTTAATATTATATATATATATATATTGCCCCCCCCCCAAAAAAAAAAACGTAGCCCTCCTGACGTTGCCCTGACCAAAAACTCTGCGATGGAGCCGCCCCTGCATCTTTATGGATGAAAATAAATTACATTACTTTGAAACTCTACTGAACTTTTTGTTGATTGAATAGTAACTTGAGTCTGTTAAATAATTACTTCTGAATATATAAAGAAAGACTAATTTGATTCAAGTTTTGCAGTATTCCTATTTATAAACCTCTACTGTAAAAATAATCCAGATAATTTTATATGTGCTAAAATGGAAAATAAATTTTAAAAAAAATTTGAATATTATAGGCTTATTATTTGGAATGGACCAGAAAAATAGGATGTTCTTTAGATTATGTAGAATCTGTCAAATTGTAGTTTATTTGGAAATTAATGTGTGACATTCAAAAGAGTTGATTGAATGTCACAGATTCCAATCAGTTTTTGAACATACAGCATTATTTGGAGTCTGTTGTCATTCACTTTAAAGAATGAGTTCTGTAAGTAAAACAGTAATTTGATTCAAGCTTTGAAAACTATCAACATATTCTATCTCTATTAAATTTGTAAAATTCTACTGTAAAAATAATCCAAATCAATTTATATGTTCTAATACAGTGGTTCCGCATGGGTACGCATACCAGTACCGGTACGCGGACAAGGAGCTACCGGTACGCGAATGATTTTACAATTAAAATCAAAAATCTATTAAAAAATCTGTATTACATGAAAAAGAAAAAAATGACTATAATGAATAATAATCCATACGTTTTAATATTTTAGTTTGGAATTTCTTATCCATTGTTTGTGTTGTAATACTTTACTGGGATTTGCCTATCTCAAAAGATACCGTCTACACCTGAATGTGTTATCTATGACCGCCCCATTAAAAATTTGGCACTCGGCTGCGAATTATAACTGTGTCTGAGAAGTTTCTTGCCAAGCAGTAAAATTTTTAATGCCATTTGCGACCACAGTTTTATGTGAAAAAAGACTTTATGCAATGACTGCGATGAAAACCAAATATAGAGCTTTGCTGGACATTGAATCGGATCTTCGCCTTAAACTGACAAACATTGAGCCCGATATTACTTCTTTAGTTAATAATAAACAGGCCCAACCTTCTCACTAATTATATATTCTTTAAAGTGATTATTATATTTTACGTATATGTTTAGCAACAAAAATATATCCCAAGTTACTTGTCTTTATTACAAACTAGCTGAAAACCCGCGCTTCGCTACGGAGTACATTAATGCCAAAAAAATAAATATATATATTTATAATAAATGCGACGATCAATGTATATAATTCATGTAATATATATATATATATATATATACATATATATATATATATATATATATATATATATATATATATATATATATATTTATAAAAAAATCGTAAGGGAAATTTATTTTTTTGGATAATATCCAATCGTCTGCTGCATTAGAAAGAAAAAAGTATTTTTTTTGTCTATTTAGTTGTTATGCACGTGACGATAAATTTATTTAAAATTAGCTGAAGTACCCGGCGATGCCCGGGATTTTAAGAATGTTTGTTGTTAACCAAAATCAATTTAAAAATTAACACAGTATAAATAACATAAAAAATATATGTGAAATGTTATACACGTCTCAGAATTTCAGCCTTTCATCATTGTAATACTAAAATCTGAAAAGTAAAAATGTCAAATTCTCTAATGTTTGTTAACCAAAATTAATTTAAAACTAAGCACAGTATAAATAACATAGAAAAAAAAACCTTGTGAAATCTATAAATATATAAATTTATAATAAACTCCTCAGAATTCAGCTAGAATTAGCCTTTCATCATTGGGGTAAAAAAAAGCTGCAATTACAGGTTCAGCAGAAATTTCCAATAGAACAATGATATGACTGCAGCGTTGCCTCTTAAAAAAATGAAGTGTTTGATTGAGGGATGCAAACCATTCAACTCCTCTCCACATTTAACTCCTATAAACATCCTCTACATATTAAATTCCTTTTCTCTCCATAATAAACTCCTCAGAATTTTGGTAGATTCAGCCTTTCATCATAGTACCACTAAAATCTGAAACATCCTCTCCAGAAATATAAATTTATTAATTTCAATAATTAAACACACACAAATATATAAATTACGCAAAAGTTTTTTAACCAACATTTGAATAATTCGTAAATGAAAAAGCATATGAAAATAAAGATAAGAACTTCCGGAATCGAAATTAATTACCCTTAATTTTTAATTAATAAAAAACCAACATAATATGAATAAAAACGATATTTGCTTAAAACCATATGAAAATAAAGCTATTATAAAGATGATAATAATAAAAAAATCATAAGAAAATAATGCTCGCGCATGAAGTTAACGTTAATAGTAATAATAATATAAACCGCGTGCATAAAATATTTAGCTTTTCAAGCGAAATAAATTGATTTTTAGAAAAAAACTACTTTTAATCGAGAAATTAAAATACATTGCACAAAATTTTAATTTTACAAAGTTTCCACCCTACAATTTACACCCTACTTCTTTTAAATAGGATGTAAATATAAAGTTTTAACAGCCAATTGAATGCCAGTTAAAAGTAATGTGTGCGCATGAAGTTAACGTTACGAGATAGAGATAGTAATAAAAATCTATATATATATATATAAAACAGTTCCGTAACTGACTAACTGACTGATTGACTGACTGACATACAAAGTACAGACCAAACCGTTGAACCTAAAGAACTGAAATTTTGCATGGCGATTCTTCTTATAATGTAGGGGTGCACTAAGAAAGATTTTTGAAAAATTCTTCTTAGATTTTTTTAAATTAAATTTTTAATCTGTTTTTGTAACTTTTTTCAAGTTTGCATTTAAAATAATAATTTGAGGGTTGTAAAATTTATATCACGAAAAAGATCATAAAAATTCCTTTAAAATGAAATTCTTTTCGCATCTTTACCTCCATTTTCTAATTTTTGGTGAATTTTTAAAGATTAATTTTTACAATTTAATTTATTAAACGCTGATCATGTGATTTCTTTATCTGGTACTTTAAATAAATTTATCGTCACATAACAACGAAATAGACACAAAAAAAATTAAAATAGTGGCGCCATCTACTGTACGCTTGTGAATCGAGAGTTGTTGGTTATTTATTAATTAAAAATATTGGAAAGTTCTTGTGGATCTGTAAATATACATGTGGTAACAGTTTTAAAATTTATAAATTATCAACCTACACAGGTGATAATTTATCCGGCGTTGCCCGGGATTTTAAGAATGTTTGTTAACCAAAATCAATTTAAAAACTAAACACAGTATAAATATCATAGAATAAAAAGCATGTGAAATGTTATACACATGAATAAAAAGAAAACCCAACATAAAAAACCATAAATTTACAATAATTTCTTCAGAATTCAGCTAGATTTAGCGTTTCATCATTGGAGCAAAAAAACCCTGAAAAGTAAAGCATAAAATATATACATTTATAATAAACCACTAAAAGCTGAAAAGGAAAAATGTCAAATTGTCTTTAGGAAAGTAAAGAATTTTGAAAAGTAAAGCTGAAAAGTAAAAATGTCAAATTGTCGAATGTTTCTTAACCAAAATCAATTTAAAAACTAAATACAGTATAAATAACATAGAAAAGATTTAGCCTTTATCATTGCAGCAAAAATTCCTGAAAAGTAAAACATAAAATACATAAATTTATAATAAACCTACCAAAATCCATTAAAAAAATAAACACAGTATAAATAACATAGAAAAAAAAGTATACGAAATGTTATACACATTAATAATATGAAAAATAAAATAAAATAAAAATAATAATTTTAAAAAATAATAAAATAAAATTAAAATAATTTAAAAAAATAATAAATAAAAATAATAATAATAATAATTTAAAAAATAATAAAATAAAAGCTGAAACAAAAAATCCTCCATAAAAAAGCTGAAAATACAGGTTTAGCAAAATCTGTACGATCCGTATTCGAACCCGCGTCGGGTAGTGTAGTAAATGAACGCTCTTACCGAATGCGCCACAATAACATGCTGGTGTATTGTGTAAATAGGAGAATATTTGTACTAAAATTACTGGAAAGTTGCTATGGGTTGGTGAATATACATGTATTTATGGAGTAAGAGGAGTTTTAAGTTAGAAATAAGTTAGCAGGATAGAAGCTTGGTCTTTAACTCTTCAATAGACACAAAGACATAAGCGAGGGGGGTTGCAGTAGCGATTAAAAATGATCTTGTGACACTTAGCGTGGTTGATTCGAATTTTCCATCGCGTGTGATAGTGTCAATATGCCGTTGGATCCGATTTATTTTAGAGTATAAAATCTGACTTGAAAGATTATTATTTTCATTTATTATTCTGGTTTAATATATAACTTGAAACTTTTTGATTTTATTTATTTTTATCTTTTCGCTCGCTGTTTGCCAGCTAAGCCTAACGTGGACGCCATATTCAGAGAAGTGATTCCACAAAGTGTAACAGCTTACAAATTGTTGGTTTTTTATTAATTAAAAATCAACGATAATTAATTTCGATTTTTGAAGTTCTTCAGACCCTCGGCTGTTTTTAAAGACGCCTGTATGTAAAATTTCACGATCGTTGCTGCTAAACTGTGGATTTCTATACAATTACAGAGATACAATCATTCATTTTTATATATTAGATGTTCTCCATTGCATTTTATTCCCCATTTCGAAATTTTTGATCTACCGGTACGTCATCAAATTATCTACAACGTACAGGTACGGTACTATAAAAAGGTTGGGAACCCCTGTTCTAATAAATGAAAATAAAATCATTTTCAATTTTATACACCTATTGTTTGGAATGCCCTTTTGTGTTACTGTGCTGGAAAGAGGGGAAGAACCCTTGGAATAAGGAAAATACTGAGAGTTAACAACAAGAGTTTCGAAGTGGAACGTGCGACTTTTCATTTTGACGTCGACATGTTATTTCAAATGAAAAGCGAGTCATCTGAAAGAGTGGCGACAAATTTGTGCTTTTGATTTGGATCGTGGGATAAACAAGGGTTCCGAACACGGATTGTACTAAATACTCCTTCAAAAAGGCGCAGTCAAAAGAAATTGGTTCAAGTACAAGTTTATTAGGAAGCAATAAGGTTGAAAGATATTTATCTTCAGTTTTATGCTTTCGGAAAGCAATTTCTTGGGGGACAACTTTAAAATCAAATACCCCAAAATCAAGTCGTCTCAAATATTTGGACATTTTATTTTTCGAGAGGCACTTGCACTCGGGAATATATATCTGCACAGCTCAAAATGGAACCATATTAATTTATGGGTCGAAAGAAAATAGGATAAATGGGAAATCGATAAATCACTTATCTAACAAAAAATAATTGTTTTAAAAACTTAAAAAATATTAATATTCATTGCTAATATATTGTATAAAAAAATCGAAGCACCAAGGAGTTGTCCGATTGTAATGAAATTTCGTATGCTTCGACCGAACATGCAAATGAGTAATGCTCATCCAGTAGTGATTTCCGCTTATAAGAATCACGTTTGTTATTACTGTTTTTGATTCTTATAAGCGGTTGATTCTTAAAGCCGAAATTTAGGTTTTTGAACAGGCACACGCATACACCCATATATACACATATTAGATAATTTACCATAAAATACTCTTTAATTTACGTTAATTATCTTTTATTAAAATTATTCTTTATAATTTTAAAAATACAACTTAATTTCTAGACCTATAAGTAGATACACATGAATGTAATAAGAGAAGAAAAAAAAATCCAATATTTTTTACAACATACCTACTTAACAGTTTAACATTTCAATTACAGGATGGGTGCAAGAAAAAGTTTTCTATGGTAGTTTGACGTAATGAAGTTTTCAGGAGGCTGTTTATACCTCTTTCAATACCAATTGTCTCAGACCAAGATTCACCCTCTAGCTTAAGTTTCATGGTTTGATAACGTGCTAAATCTTATAATGCCACGTTTGCATAAATGATAGTGGACACTTCTCCGAAGATTTATGTGTTTCAGGGTCCAGGAAGCAGCAACCAGGATGTGGGAGGTGGAAAAAAAAGAGTCCCTGTCTTTGTTTGTCAGTGTAGAACAGTGAAATCGGAACCGGACGGGTAAAGATGCCCCTGGGTCAAGCCATATTTGTATATATATATTTAGAAAGCCATATATATATATATATTTAGAAAAAAATCGTAAGGTATATGTTTTTGGATAATATCCAATCGTCTGCTGCATTAGAAAGAAAAAAAATGGTTTTTGTCTATTTAGTTGTTATGCACGTGACGATAAATTTATTTAAAGTACCAGAAAAAGAAATCACGTGATCAGCATTTAATAAATTAAATTCTAAAAATGAATCTTTAAAAAATCACCAAAAATCAGAAAATCGAGGTAAAGGTTCGAAAATGATTTCATTTTAAAGGAATTTTTCGGATATTTCTCGTGATATAAATTTTATAACCCTCAAATTATTATTTTAAATGCAAACTTTAAAAAAAGTTACAAAAACAACTTAAAAATTTAATTTTAAAAAATCTAAGGAGAATTTTTCAAAAATCTTTCTTAGTGCACCCCTACACCATAAGAAGAATCGCCCTATAAGAAGAATCGCCATGAAAAATGTCAGCCCTTTAGGTCCAGCGGTTTGGTCTGTGCGTTGTATGTCAGTGAGTCAGTTACGGAACTGTTTTATATATATAGATTATGAATCTTCAAAAAAGGCCACAGTGTGAGTGCTGGAAGGTGGTACGCGGGCCTGATCTAAACTACTGGTAGAATGCTAATATTTGAAGGTAAAATTCAAAAGTTTGACAACTTAAATGACCTCTATCCAAAATCTATTCGTCTTAAATAGTCGAAAAATATGGCTTAGTGTTTTACTGAGGTGTCTGCGTTTCTAGAATGTGAAAGTCACTCGCTTCCAAAGTTCATGTATTCTGTAGCTAATTTTGGACAGAGAGAGACAAAGGATCATTTGACTGAAAGAAATAATTTTTGAAATTTCTTTTCTTAGTCGAATTTGAGCAATCAGCTGATTTGCTTGATGGCACGAAGAACAAGCCCATAGATACAATCCGATCCTATTATTGAGTAGTTGCCACCCTTTTATTTTTTATTATGTACCATTAATTCCGCATTGCTACGTTAAGAAAAGAAAATTCCATAAGAAGATAGCAAGCTTGATTTATCTAAATCCCCAAAAGTTCTTATCAGTTGTATTCTTCTATTGTATCTGAAATTGGAAGCATTCTTTGTGTAAGAAAAATAAATGAAGGATAGTTTTTGGTGAGATAGGATCAGGGCATCCCAGTCAAAGCTTGTTTAGTGTCTACCCGAAGTGCAGTGGGAAAAAAATAGATCTTCCATGTCTTTGAAATGAGGCAACCCATCATTGTGTTTAACATTCGATTGGATCGGTGCGCGCGTGCATGTGTATATGCTAGGGTTGCCAACTTTTTCTGTGACGATTCCGGGACAAATAGCTCAAAGCTGAACATCATCATCATTATCAGTCAGCCATTACCTACTTTTCTGAGGAAACTTTTTTATGCATGAAAAAATTAAAATAGTTTTTTTTAATTTATTTTTTATATTTTTAATTTTAACTATTATAGAAACTAATTATATATATATATATATATATATACACTGCTGGCCACCAAATTGCAACACCAAGAAAGACAAGAGATATCACAACAAAATTTATTTTGTAGATAACATGTTGACCAAATATCAAATGATTAAATTTATAGACTTCTGTGAAGTGTGGTTCCTGCCAAAATCAGTAGACAGAATAGCCGCCATTGTTGGAGATCACCGCTGCCACACGCCTCAGCATTGATTCAAAGACACTTTGGATGAGTTCTTGGGGTACAGCAGACCAAGCAGCTTCCACAAGTTGCCAAAGTTGATCTGCTGTGGCAGCTGGGGATGGAATCTGGGTCAATCGTAGAGCGACCATGGACCACATGTTTTCTATCGGCGAAAGATCCGGAGAGCGAGGCGGCCAGGGAAGCAATTCAATCTGGCGATTGACGAAGAACCGTTGGACAATGCGTGCCACGTGTGGTTCCTGTTGCATTATCCTGTTGTCCACGCATTATCCTGTTGAAATATGGCTGTGGGCAAGCCCTGAAGGTAAGGAAGGACAACTGGCTCCAACACCTCGGAGATGTAGCGCTGGCTGTTTAAAGTACCGGCAATGCGTACTAGAGGTGTGCGAGAGTGATATCCAATACCGCCCCATACCATAATACCCGGTGCAGGACCAGTGTGGCGGTGCATAACGCAGCTGTTCAGCATCCTCTCTTCACGGTGTCTCCAGACTCGAATGCGACCATCGTGGTGTTGCAGACAGAAGCGTGACTCGTCAGTAAAGACATTTTTCATTCTATTATGCCGTCCACATCCTTCTGTCATCGCACCATTGGCGGCGGAGACGTCTGTGGTTCTGCGTCAAGGGTAGACAAAGCAATGGACGTCTTGCGGACAGACCACTCTGCTGTAAACGGCGTCGAATGGTACGCGCAGACACTGGATGATGCGTTACAGACTGCATGTGCTGTGCTATGGTTCGTGATGTGACTGAGCGATCCGTCACTGCCATGCGCACAATTTGCCTGTCATCACGTGAAGTGGTGCGCTGAGGTGGATGCGATCGAACACGCCGGTCTTTCATCCCCTCCTGCATCCAACGATCACATATCCGCATTACAGTTGTTTGGTTTCGTCCAACACGACTACCGATTTCCCTGAAAGATAATCCACAATCTCGGTAGGCCACTATCCTTCCTCTGTCGAAATCGGATACTTGATCAAAAGGTGATCGCTGTTTTCGACGAGGCATAATTGATCGTTTTTTGAAAAAAACCACGAGAAAAACACAATTGCCAAACTTGAAATCGTCGAAATCTCTAAGCCTTAAATGGCGCTTTGAAGTGGCGCCACAGGCGCGTGTGATGTGCGTCTGCGCTGAAATTCTAATCATTTGCATATCTCACCTCCGCTAATGCATGTTGTAAATTTCATGTTATTTGCATGTTTCCTTTAGGGTGTTGCATTTACAGTGGCCAGCAGTGTATATATATATATATATATATTAATTACATAATAATAATAAAAATTTTAAATCTTATAATAACAAATTTAACGTTATATTTTTATGGGTTTTTCCAATAATATTTTCTGTCACTTTTTGCTGCAATCACCAATTCTATCGCAAGTGAGTTCGTATTTAAAACGTTCTCAAATTCTGCACACGATTCACTATTAAGTCGTATTTGCAATTCCGCCTTCAGCAAGTCGATATTCGTGTTATTTTTGGCCTTCGTCCACACACTATTTATGTGACTAAATACTCTTTCTGGGTAAGCATTACTCGCAGGGATGGACAAAATGAAAGAAACAATTTTCATCAGCTCGACCGATTTTTCATGCTTTTTGAAATACTCTGTCTATAGTTTGTCATTGCAATCACCATCTGTGCTATCACCGTGTTCTTCCTGACCTGTATATAAATTGATTTTGTAAATAAATATCGCGGAAACTTTTATTTTAGTCTGTGACGTTCACGCTACCTGTCCGATTACTACGACATCACAACGTTCAATGGATTTACAAGATGTCAATTTCAATTGTTAAAAAAAATGGAATAGTTTCCGCTACATTCCGGGACAATTTAGCATTCACCCGGGATCAGGGACAAGCGATTCCAATTCTGGGATAATCCCGACCAATCCGGGACAGTTGGCAGCCCTAGTATATGCCTACCTTTTTTGAGTCGCCAACCCCTTAAATATCCATCCTGCATATTTTCATTCAAAAGAACTTTAAAGACATAAAGAAAAACACTAAAATGTATCTGCCATAATTTCATTCCAACTAACTGTTCAATTTAACAAAAATTAAAATTTGTAAGAAATGGAGAAAACATTCATTCATCCCTCAGTCAAACATGTGTGAAAGCAAGAACAGAAAAAAATAAAGCACTTACCATCTGGATTCAGAATTCTATAACTATTAGAATAGATAAAACTGTTTGATTCCATTAGGGAAACTGGTCTAATTAGGCCTCGTGTAGCAAAAATTGATTCCAAAGCAACACAATGGGGAAAATACAATAGTTGAAAGCACTTACTGATGAAAGACAAGTATAAGTGGACTGCATGTAATAAGTAACAGCCGTTTTCCTTTACCCTCAGAAAGTAGTCGAAAGCAATAGATTTCGAACGAACTGAGAATGCGACCTCTCTAAAACATCACAGATTCATGGTAAATAAATGGTAACATAATTTTTCTGGGAAATTCGCTCAAAAGTTATTTTAGCTGACTAAAATTCCCCAGAAAATCACCCACAGTTTGAGAAGCCCTGGTATATACATATATATGTATGAGCATATGTATACATGCCTGCATAAATCCTATTTATATATACAAATACACATGTCCATGTATATTTACATAAATCTGTGTAGGTACATCCTTTATCTATATATATAAAAAAACATTTCCGTAACTGACTCACTGACTGACTCACTGACATACAACACACAGACCAAACGCTGGACCTAAAGGGCTGAAATTTTGCATGGCGATTCTTCTTATGGTGCACTAAGAAAGATTTTTGAAAAATTCTTCTTAGATTTTTTAAAATTAAATTTTTAAGTTGTTTTTGTAACCTTTTTAAAGTTTGCATTAAAATAATAATTTGAAGGTTATAAAATTTATATCACAAGAAAGATCATAAAAATTCCTTTAAAATGAGATCTTTTTTGAATCTTTCCTTGATTTTCTGAATTTTGGTGAATTCTTAAAGATTCCTTTTTAGAATTTAATTTATTAAATGCTGATCACGTGATTTCTTTTTCTGGTACTTTAAATAAATTTATCGTCACGTGCATAACAACTAAATAGACGAAAAAAATATTTTTTTTTCTTTCTAATGCAGCAGACGATTGGATGTTATCCCCCCAAAAAAAAATATCCCTTACGGTTTTTTTATAAATATATATATATATATATATATATATATATATATATATATATATATATTATATATATATATATATATATATATATATATATATATTATATATATATATATTTTGCATCAATCGTATACATTGATCGTCGCATTTAAAATAAATATATATTTATTTTTTTTGGCATTAATTGCATCCATTGACCGTTGCATTTAATTTGAATGTACTCCGTAGCGAAGTGCGCGTTTTCAGCTAGTTGCCATATGTACTTCCTGTGAAAAATGCACACTGCCGTCAAGACAGCCATTTCGAGGCTAGAGCGCCAGAGCGATGGATCGTGTGCGTTTCTGATGAATGAATTCGAGACCTCGAACAGCTGTTGTCACCCTCGCAGGCCCCTGAAAAAGGAAGGGAATTCACCCCTGCTCCGTCATTTGCTGCTAAATTATGGGATCAAGCAATTTGTATTAGGGTAAACGCACCAGTAATGGGCCGGTTAACAGAAAAATTCTCAATTTTCACAGCTATAAATAAAGCAAACGGGTCGAAATTTTTACCTCACATTTTAATAACTGTCTTACATCTGTAGTGGCAATTGCGGCGCACTGGCTGCATTCATAAAAAAATATATATACATAAATAATAACCAACCTGATGCACCTATAATGGGTCATTATTTTATCCGATGTACCCATAATGGGCCACCCAATAATGGGCCATCAATATCGCCCATCACAAAATTCTATTTAATCTGTTATGGAACAAAAATCAATTCTACAATATCACAAAATTGGAAAGAAAAGGAACTAATTACATGATGTATATTTTTAAACCGGTTTATTCATTTTATAACTACAGTACAACTACACTAAATATATAAAAACTGAAATATAAATTTATTAACTTAAACATCTAAAATTAAATTTACTTAAAAATTGTGGTTAATGTTGCCGGTGACGTACCGCTTTACTTGTCACAGTTGGTATGTTGTTGCAAATATTGACAGTTCCGAAAAAATAATTTATACCAGTACACGGGCTGGCCCAATACAGGGACAGTGTAACAAATCGTGATCCCATAATGGGCCACGCTATTTTGACAATGGAATCGAAGTTTTTTTGTCATTTAATCACTGTACAATTTGTATTATACATACTATCGTAATGAATAATAGTTTAAGTCAATAAACAGGTATTATAGTACTTAAATAAACTTTTTTGAAAAATTCACTTACCTTAAGAGATTTCTTAAGCAGACGTTAAAACAAACACAGATTTTCTTCTCTCTAGCGGAATACACCTTACACTTCGCACACAGTAAAGGAATGAAATGAAAATCTAATGCTAAGGGATCCTCGCAGGTAGTAGCCAATGACCCCCACCCCTTCCACTGCCTAAGGTAACAATAGACAAGTAATTTGTCGACATTTCTAAAGGGTGGCCCATTATAGGGGCATGGCCCATTATAGGTGCATTTACCCTAAATATTTAGAGTTAAATCGGGACCACTGTCCCACACACATACGCTTGTGGTACTCTGTCTCGAGTCTTGTGTGGAGATTTGCGAATGTCGGTTCGAAATAATCGAAGCACATCTTGGTGCAACTTGTTTGACCGCCGTATCATGTAAACGGCTAATTGGAAATATTCTATAGTAGCTGAAAACCCGCACTTCGCTACGGAGTACATTCAAATTAAATACAACGGTCAATGTATGCAATTAATGCCAAAAAAAATAAATATATATATTTATAATAAATATGACGATCAATGTATACAATTGATGTAAATAAATAAATAAATATATATATATATATATATATATATATATATATATATATATATATATATATATATATATATATATATATATATATATATATACATACACTGAAGTGCCACTGAATTAGGGATACCTACCTAGTAACGAGTTGGGCCTCCTCTGGCCTTCATAACGGCTGCCACACGACGAGGCATAGATTCAACAAGTTTCTGGAAACGTTCCACGGGAATGGCTTGCCAAATATTGGCTAAAGCTGTCCATAATTCAGTAAGGTTCTTTGGTGCTGTGTGATGGCCTTTCACGCCTTGTTCCAAAACATCCCAAAGATGCTCAATAGGATTTAAGTCTGGGCTTCTAGGTGGCCAATTCATGACAAAGAAGTCAGAGGAATGCTCATCCAACCAGCCAGTCTCCAACCGGGACTTGTGAGAGGTACAGTTGTCTTGCTGGAAATCTCCATTACCGTGTGGATAACAGAACAGCATAAACGGATGGAGGTGATCACCCAGCAACTCTACGTACCGAATTGCATTGAGGGAGGTTGGTACACGCACCAAAGATCCCAAACTGTGCCACGAAAAAACACCCCAGACCATGATTGAGCCACCATGCCCTTGTACAGTTCCAGCCAGGCATGCAGGATCCATGGCTTCATGAGCCATATTCTCAGCCTTCCGTCGGCGTTAAGTAGTCGGAATCGAGACTCATCACTCCATGCTACTCGTTTCCAGTCCTCTACACTCCAGTCTCTGTGCTCTCTTGCCCAGGCAAGACGTGCAGCCCGATGGCGAGTATAGAGCAATGGTACTCTCGTAGGTCGACGGCTCCCGAAACCCATACGGTGAAGCGAGCGTTGCACAGTCCGTTTGCTGGCTGTACGACTGGCACCGTCATTAAACTGGGTGGTAATTTGAGCTAATGTTTGGCTTCGCTGGCTACGTACAATACGCCTGAGTCGTCTCTCCCCACGCACTGTCAAGGCTAATTGTCCTTTGCAGTTTGCCTGATAGCTAGTTTTTTTCCACCATCCATGTATTCTTGGTATACTCTTGACACTGTCGACCTTGAAAATCCTAGCTGTCTGACGCTTTCGGAAATTGAATGTCCCATGCGTCGCGCACCTACGATTTGTCCGTGATCGAGGGCGTATAAGTCAGGCAGTTTACCCATACTAGCAATTCCAAAAACTAATTCAGAACAACCACAGTACGCGCTATATATGCAGTTACCACAGCGCCCTCACTTGCGCATACATGATGCGCAGCGCTACACAATTTGCATAGGCTTTGCTATCCCTAATTCAGTGGCACTTCAGTGTATATATATATATATATATATATATATATATATATATATATATATATATATATATATATATATATATACACAGAGGCTGTTCGCACATTTTTTAGACGATTTTGGTAAGCGGTAATAAAAAATCGTTTGCTGCAAAAGAAATAATTGCAATCGTACTATATTTTTAAAAGTCAAAATTATCGTCTGCGGCTTGAAAGTTTTGTTTTTATTCAAAATGGCGTTTTTAACAAAGCAGTGGTTCGAAGGCTACATTTATGCTTTTTCCGAAGAGAAATATGCATACTCCGTTATCCAAAAACGATGTGAGAGTCATGGTTTTGTGATATCTAAAGTGTCGATACCGTGACACTTTAGATATCACAAACTTCAGTGTATATATATATATATATATATATATATATATATATACACAGAACAGCCTCTGTGTATATATATATATATATATATATATATATATATACACTGAAGTGCCACTTAATTAGGGATAGCAAAGCCTATGCAAATAGTGGTAACTGATATTGTCAACAAGAAAGGAAAAAAACGTCAAATTGGAGCCTCAAGTGGGACAAAAATTCCAAACAAGTATCCAAGGAAAAAACTGACATCTTTGACTATTGCAAAGGTACGTTGTTTAATGTTAAAAGAAAATCCCCCTAGTCGAAGGACAGTTGCAAAATCATTAAAATGCTCGGTGTCCACTGTAAACAAAATGATAAACGTTGATTTAAATCTTAAGAAAGCGAAAAAACGCAATGTGCATCGTCTTCTTCCAAATCATATCGCTGAACGCAGGACACGCTGCAGAATTCTATATGAGAAACACTTATCCAAAGAAAAATGGAAAACAATTGTCACAATAGATGAATCATGGGTGTATTTAAATGATTGCAACAAAAAAAGAGCCATTTATTATCATAAAAGGGGAGAAAAAAATTTGAGTACATGGTTCAAAGAATCGAAAGAAAGTTTTTCTAAGGGATTCATGATTGTTGCTGGTTTTTCTTATAATGGCAAGTTAAAAATAAAGAGTGTGGGAAAAAATGTCAAGAATAACTCCAAATACTATCAGGAACATATTTTATCGCCAATTTTTCTGAATGAAATACCATCGCTTTACCCACAGCGCCATCAATCTGTGAGACTCCATCAGGACAAAGCTAGCAGTCACACATCAATATCCACTGTAAATTTCCTAAAAGAAATAAGACAAAAAACTGGTATCAAGGCTTCACTGATATCCCTACTAAATCTGCCGATGTATCACCTATGTATTTTTGTGCTTTCGGACTTTTAAAATCTGCATTATCCAAACGTCGTCCCAAAACCCTTACAGGACTCTGGAAAGCTGTTCAGGAGGAATGGGATAGAATACCTCTTCTGACACTTCAAAAGGCATTATTATCCTGGAAATTGCGGTGTCGAAAGATAGTTCAGAATAAGGGATGTCAAATAGAACATTTAAAACACAAGAATTTTATGTAATTTAGTTTTGTGAATACAATATACATCGTCTAAAAAAGGTGTGAACAGCCTCTGTATATATATATATATATATATATATATGTGTGTGTGTGTGTGTGTGTGTGTGTGTGTGTCGGACGCCGGTGCTTCACGCCCGATCTATTTAACACAATATTCTAAACATCCCGAGAATCATCTTTCATTGGGCAGTCGACGACGGTCCGGTGGCGAGGCAATGCAGAATCCAAACTCAAATACAGTTACGACAACTCCTTTATCATTTACTAACATATTTATTAAATCTCTTAACGACTATCAGCTCCATAACTAAAAGATATGGCTTCCCAATCCCCATTAAAATCTGTGCGCCTTTGGCACACGTCCTTTCCATTCCCTAGTTATCCATGGCTCTGCCAATTTTCTTTGTTTCAACTTTAAAACCAACGCTTAGTGACGCTCATTACTTATGCGTGATGTCATGTCGGATGATCTTTTTGCTGAACTAAGCATTTTCTTAGCGCCAAACTGCAAGGCTATACGTCTACCTAAAATTCTCCTCGGTTCTTCGGAAATTGAATCAAGTCGAACCCATTAATTTTATTTTCACTGCAATACCTTATGTCGCTTATTTCAACTCCCAGACTTTTAAATTGCTAATTCTATATTTTAATAACTAAATCCAGTTTTAAGGTCGCGCGATCGCCCTCCCCATATTTTAGCCTCACATATATATATACATATATATATATATATATATATATATATATATATATATATATATATATATATATATATATATATTATATATATATATTATATATATATATATAATATATATAATATGTATATATATATATATATATATATATACATATGTTCTTACATAGTGGTATGAAATTTCCCGTTCTAAAGATGAAATCGGAAAGTTGGGCCCCGTAAGCTAAAGGTTAAAGCAGCCGCCAATTAACAAACTTTTCCAACATTTTGTTCAATAATTCCATTACAGCTTATTGAACCTCGACTCTACTTGTGCGTGATTCTCGTACTTTCGCGTATTCTAATGTGGCAGATACCTAATTTAAGTGGTTTTTCCTTTCGCTTTGATATGTACAGACTGACTGAGAGGAATTCGAGGAACAGATGTAGTATACGCAACGGGCCTATTTTTGGAGACTTTTCTTTGTCGCCCAATCCCCGTGTGTCTCCGATGTTCCAAGTTTGGCGGCCATCTTGAAAATCCGTAAAAACACGGTTTTTTCCAATTCTTCAACTAAGCTTGAAATTAAATGGTTTGATTGGCGTCAAAAAAAACCTAACTAACATTAGAAACTAAAGAATGACCCAAAAATTTGGCTTGTTTCCGTATTTGGCGTAAAATCGCGCGCAATCTGGCGTGATTTCTTATTTGGCGTAAAATCTACACTGCCAAACCCAATAGGGTTGCTAGAAAAAAAACCCGGCAAACAACTACCAGATTGGGCAAAAAATCTCCCCTTGGCGTCCGTTGCGTATACTACATCTGTACCGAATTGGATTGAGACCTTCCCTTCTGGAATTTGCGGAACGGCGTTATTGCACTGTACCCGGAAGCATGGGCAGTCCGGTTTGGAAGCATCTCCCTCTCGCAGTAAGTAACCTTTTCACGTTCGATGGACACGAAAAGGGTTCCGGATGCTGTCTCACTTTGGATTTCAACAATCTATTAATAACACAAACTTCCCTCCTTCAACATTTTCATTCAAATAAATACCCATTAATATTAATACAATTGTAAATAGAGATGTTAAAAAGGAAAAACCGAAAGTTATTATTCATTTCAATATCGATAGATCTAAAAACTAGAAGGTAACTCGTCATTTTGACGTCATAATACTAATATTGACGTCATAATGGAAAAAGCATATGAAAGTTTAAAAATATCCCGAATTATCTAACAATATTGCATTTAATCCACACCTTGTAAAAGCAAACCCTTTCATTATTTTTTATTTCTTTAGTTTTTCACGCGATTGGAGTAGTAGACTGCCATCCAATTCGTCATTTTGACGTCATAATACTAATAATGACGTCATAATGGAAAAAGTATATGAAAGTTAAAAAATATCCCGAATTATCTAACAATATTGCATTTAATCCACACCTTGTAAAAGCAAACCCTTTCATTATTTTTTATTTCTTTAGTTTTTGACGCCATTGGAGTAGTAGACTGCCATCCAACCCGTCATTTTGACATCATAATACTAATAATGACGTCATAATGGAAAAAGTATATGAAAGTTAAAAAATATCCCGAATTGTCTAACAATATTGCATTTAATCCACACCTTGTAGAAACACACCCTTTCATTATAGTTTATTTATTTAGTTTTTCATGCGATTGGAGTAGTAGACTGCCATCCAGTTTTTTGCAGCTCACTACGCGATATGGATACTTGAGCTACTTGATTCATTCACATTCAAGTTTGTTTACTTTCAGAATTCATCGCAAAAGTAAACAGATTTTTAAAAACTGTTAAATATACAGCTAAAAACATCCAATTTTTTTTAGTTCTGAATGTTTTATAGAAAAACAGGCTGAACAAACGTGATTTCATGGAGGAGATATTAGTTTTTAGGTAAGAAAAAATTCTGATCCACATCTGAAATTGAAATTAAGCCTAACCGGCCGTTTGTTTACTAAAGGCTTCAATTGAAAGATCAGTACAGCCCGGAAGTGTTATACAGAGACAAGGGCTATTATATATAGAATTTTTTCGAAAATCTATGTTTTACGTCTCAGCCAAATTTCGATTCAACTGCATGTTCTTCTCTCATCTCGTTTGTTTGACTTTTTACTAATAATCTATCGTTCCGCGCAGATTTTTGAACATATATATATATTCAAATATATATATATATATATATATATTTGAACAGCAGATTTTTTGAAGACAGACCACTTATGAGGCTTTATCCATATGATTTCTAATAAATTCGACAATTACACTCCTGGGCTGACCTATTAACTCTTGTTAGTGCGGAAAATTGAAATTCTTTTATAGTACATGTATCTTTATATGAAGATCATCATATATATATATATATATATATAAAAATGCCTGAAAATTTATAGATTTCGCTTCAAAGTTATTTTCACTTCAAAATTTGAAGCGTGTATTCATCTACCAAACCAGTAGTTCTATTTGTGTATTTTTGTCACGTTGTTCGTAGGAATGGTTTATAAAAAATTTAAAAATAATTTTTGAATCACTTTTAAGGGGAGTGTGCACGGCTTTCAGTGGTAGGTTTCTAAAATCACTTAGTCTAAATCTCTTTCTAAATCTATTTAAATGTGTGGTTCTGTTTATCTATAATCTAAATCAAGAATACATTCAAAAGAAATTCTATGCTGAGAAAATTCGAGAATAAAATTTAATAAAAAGTTAAAGCACATGTTATCTATTCGAAATCTAAATCTAATCTCCTCTACATAAAAGAGAAAGAAAAAGTTCCATAACTGAACACAAGTGACGTGATTCCGAAAGAGGATTCAAATAGTTCTAGTCGGAAGAGTGTAAATGTTTATGGACTGTTAACTGTGATTCGGAAGTTCTCAATTAAAATCGAGTGAAAGCATTTTGCATTCCGTTTCGGCTCAAAGATCAGATGTCCACTTAGACAGTCCCAAAAAATGAAAATGTGCGTCCTTCAATTTCCATTCGAAATTCCGGTTTCTGTTTTTGCAATTTGAAATGTAACGCGAATTTTGTATAGGGGAGTAGAAGATGAATGAAAAAGGCTTGATTCAAATTCCGAAAGCAAATTCAGTTTTCTTGCTCAGGACACAGTAAGTCCTTGCCTTTTATTGTTTATTAGAGTGAATTCTTGGTTTTCGTACAAAATTATTCACAAAGAATTGTACGTGTTTGGAAATGACCCCAAAATATTTTAACATTCCACGCTTGTTGCTTTCGCTCTTTGTAGCTGTATAACAATTATCCCTTCATCGAGTGATGATGCTATCAGTTCAAGTAATCGTCATTAGTTTCCTACGACGATTGTGCACGTCTCACTGAGAACTGGGCTGCTAATTTAGCAATGCCAAAAAACAAGTGTCTTTTTGCAGCCAAATTCAGGTTAATGCGGGGAAATAGGTACCTGTTTAACGGAAACAAATTATTGCCCCTTAATTTCGACCTTTCCCTCAGTAATAATTCAGGAAATTCGGGGTTAATTAGTGAATAATCGAGCCCTTTCAAAATATTCTCGAAGTTCTGGCCGTTTAATCATTTAAGGGGACAGTGGACCTTCAAACCTAACTATTTTTGTTTTGAATGGATTTGTTTGAAATTTAAATATGTAATTAATACCATTGATATGTAAAAGTGGTTAAAATTTAATGATGAAAAATTAATGATTTATGAATTATGAATTATTAATTATATAAAAATTTGGCCTAATTAAAAATGTTCCATGCGCATTTCTTTTGCGTATAATACGGTAATTTTTATTTACAGGATACATTATAGAACTAACAATGAAACTTATTGCTTATTTTAAGCATTCAGTAAAAATATAAAAGAGAAAAAAATAATAATAGTGAAAACACCCTTTTAATTACGCAAAATACCTATAAATCATCATTTCAAGTACAAAATTTAGAAATTCTGAGCTACGAAGCATAATTTTTTTCAATAAGATTTATTTGATATACAGTTAAGTATATAAAACTTAAATTTCAAAGCAATACGATAATTCGAAATGCGCCTGGAGCAGTTTGAATATTCGAATGACATGAAAATTTTTATTTTGAGAAAAACACATTTAAAGCTATTGCTATTAGTAACCATACAATATCTAAATTAAATACAAATGCCTATAACTAGGAAAGTAATCACAGAAATTAAAAATTCTTTTTGCAACTCATTCCTACTCGTCCGTAGTTTCAAAATACAATAAAATTAAAAAAATGGAATTTTTGGACAAATTTTTCAATTTTGAAAGTCCACTGTCCCCTTAATAGTAAATTACCATTAGCGACACAAATAAACTTTTTCTCAATTATGAATATCCTATCAACTTATTAAGAGATTGATAGAATGTATACGAGACCGCACCCACTACTGGTGAAAATGAAATGCTAAGAAATTCAATCAGCCACAGTGTAACTTGTTTCGTTACAGTATTTCACGCTTTTTAAACTTTTTTACCAATCATTTTCTCAAAACTTTAGCTCCCTTTTTACTAATTCTGAATATGTTCAGTTTTTTTCAAATTTTTTCCCTTTTTTTTTTTCTTTGCAAAAATTAGGGATGAATTTAAATTTGTTTCGTTTTTAATGTCGTCGACTCAAATTATTTATCTAAGCTCAATACTTTTTTTTCCAAATAAGCCCCAAAATACCTATTAAGCTTAAAATTGTACAGCTTCTTTGAATTTTTCTCAAGGTTTCCTGAATCCAAAATTTTCCTAGTTCCAAAATTTTCAAATTATACCAACAATACTTTCAGTAGCATTTAAGATTGTTGAGCATCTATTTTATTTGACTGAACCAAAAAATTTCCAACTGCACTAGAAAATGTCTATCTCATACTTTTTCAGGCAAAATGAAAAAAAAAATCTGATTAAATACATAAAAAGTACCTGTCACTCAATTAAAATTTTTATTAAAACTGAGTTAACCTCAAGAATGTTTTCTGCGCCAGTCTAATCTTTTCAGTTTAAAACTATATTAAAACTGTAAGTGTTGCTATTCAGAATGGAATTTTTTTTAGCCCAAACTGAAAATTTGCTGACAAAAAGCAAAGTTATTCGATAAAACTGAAAAAAATTCCGACTGAACTCAAATTTTCGGACTAAATTTAAGATTTTCTCATAAAATAAAATTTCCGACTAGAGGACCATTTGCCGATTAAAGACCCAAATTTTTCAACTGAACCTATAATTTTTCTCATAAATTTAACATTTTCCGACAAAAATCTAAAATTTTTCGAAATCAGCCCTCAGATTAACTATAACTATAACAAAACCTATAACTTTCCGACAAAATTCTTAAATTTTCCGACTCTGCATAAAACTTTTAGGCCTAAACCCTTAAAATTTCCAATAAACTTTATTGCCGGGATATCAGGCTCTGTGCTAACGAAGGGACATTGCTGAAATAAGAGAGCCTTTGTATTTTATCGATGAATTATTGCTATTCGTATCGAAATTCGACGCCAGAATATTTCTTTTAGTATTTCACTTTGTGTAAATGCATAAATAAAGAAAAATGAAGGTTGTCCAAAATGATCTCGGGGGTTTTCAAAAGTTTTTTTTTTTTTGGAACTTTTACGCGGCTTACAGTAGAGTGAACTGGCAGGAATCGTCACGTAACGAAAAAGCGTTATACCCCCTTCATAAGAGCATTTTCTCAAGGACTCTGTGGCTGAATGGTTATCGCATCGGACTACGGAGTATCGGACTATCGCACTACGGAGCGAGAGGTCCCTGGTTCAAATCCCCGCACAATCGCTGGCCGTTTCTATTCCCACTCATTCTTGGAATAGTGCAGTGTATATATATATACATATATATAATCAATAGAAATCTACATATTAAATCACGTTTAGAGTTGAAAAAATAATGTAAGAAATTTCGTTCCTGACGGGGGGTCCCACGACCGCACAATTTTTATTTATTTATTTATTTTTTTCCAATGCGGAGGCAAGGGTTTTCAAACGTTTAAAATAAAGTAATGTCCACATAATAAGAATATCAAATAACGTACATTTAAACACTCGAACATTTATTAACATGACATGACAGAACACTCTACCTGCTGATACAAAAGTAACAAGAACGAACAACGGAAACACATAGCAGGTACTGAAAAGAAGAGTATTTGTGTGGGGGGGAGGGGAGAAAACAGTCCGTTACAAAGGGAGCATTTTCTTAACAGTTTCAAGTAAATAACGATTCACTCGCCAATCAAATAATAGATTAATATAAATGTTATCATAGAATTGCTCGTGGTTATAACCACGAACTTAGCAATTGAATCAGCGAAAGGAAATTTACAGGTATAGAAAAAATTGCTGTGAAAAAAGATACACTAATACTGTGTAAAAAAAAAAAAAAACAGATATAGTATAAAATAGGAAGAACTGACACAAATATTTAGTCCAAGCTGTTGAAATTTTATAGTTAATATTTAATAATTCTAGTAACATTCCGCTTCGATTTTACTCAAAGTTTCGAAATGTCTGAGATTGTCCTTTGATACATATTCAGTTAATAAAAATCCAGTTTCTACAATGAGCTTTCATTAATCCGAATTTCGATTGCCCAATAACTAATCTGAATGTCGCTGTCACTGTCAACAAACATTCGTGAGGTCCACGATGAAGAATTCTACACTGACTGTTAGAAAAACAAGGTCAAGTCCTTGAAATGACCGCTTCATTAAAAAGTTCTCAAACATGTACGACTTGTTCAAAAGTTTGTGAAGGCCGCTGTAAAATACGGTCTTCCTGCGAAGGATAATTTCATGCCGTAGTATATCTTCTTAGGGATACGATGTCAACAAATCAAATCGGGTGGTCGCAATTTCCTTATAAAGTGCCTACAATTCTTGTATGTCCTAAGGGGTAGCAAATACAAGGTGAGCCCATAAAGTAACCGGACAATTTTTTATAAATAACAAAAATATTACTCACCTTCAAATAAATTTATCTTCTTCAAAATAATCGCCAAATGAGTCCATACAATTTTTCCAACGTTTCTTCAAGTCATCGAAACACTGTTTATAGGCGTCGGAACTAACTGTTCGAAAAATACGCGTAACATTTGTTTTAATATCCGAGACGTTTTCAAATCTCTGTCCTTGCATGGATTTTGTATTTTTTGATTACAGAGGACTTATTCACCACGAATTTGTTCCTGAAAATCAAACAATTAATCAGTATTTTTACAAGAGGTTGCTTTTTCGATTAAGAAACAGAATAAGGCGAGTTTGGAAGGAACTGTTTGATTCTGAGCAATGGTTTCTTTTACACGATAATGCTAGGCCCCATACAGCAATTTCTTGCTAAGCATTCAATTACAGTGATAAATCACCCACCATATTCTCCCGACTTATCGCTAGCTTATTCCGAAGCCTAAGATGGCCATGAAAGGACAGAGATTTGAAAACGCCTCGAATATTAAATCAAATGTTACGCGTATTTTGCTAACGGTTAGTTCCAACGCCTATAAACAGTGTTTCGATGACTTGAAGAAACGTTGAAAAAATTGTATAGACTCCTTTGGCGATTATTTTGAAGGAGATAAATTTATTTGAAGGTGAGTAATATATTTCTTATTTATAAAAAAATGTCCGGTTACTTTATGGGCTCACCTTGTAAATCCTATGTCCACGAAAATCAACAGAGGGTAGCCATTGATTCGAGAGCATTAAACAAAGTTCCCAGTGTATCTAATGCCAGTGATAGATGATATTCTTCATAGTTTACGAGAATTTAATTATATGATACCTATCGCTTGAAAATTTTAAAAATGCGATGACATTTGTAACAAGCATGAAACACGCCTTTTGACGTATGCAATTGAGTTTAAGCGCTCCCTGTACGTTTCAGAAGACAATGGATAAGCTTGTATTAGGAAAAGGTGTTTTTTTTTTGCCGTTATAGAATATAATCGTCACATCCAGTTTTTTCATAGCAGTCGGAAGAAGTGTCTCGTCATTGTATGAGGTGGGACTATCCATAAATATTCGACAAATAAAGTCGGTATATTACAGGCGAAAATAAAGTATTTGGAATATAAGGTTTCACTCGAAGGATCTGTTCGGGATGATTCTGAAATCAATGGAAGTTAAAACAAACAAAGAATGATTGGGCGACTCCCGCTGACAGAGGATGAACGTTGTTGTTGCTGTCACGTGGTCGGAGCTATTCCAAACCAGCTGAGGGGTGCGTCTCTGGACACCACTTGGGTCGGAGTCCGACTTAACCAGGTGCCAACTCATTTTCGGCCAAGAAACCCCAGGGGTCCCTATCCGGCCTTGACAAGAGGTTATTGAATGGCTTTTGTCGGGATTTGATCATCAGAACCGTAATCAGAAACGGGCAACGGAAGCGAACACTACGCAGGACAGGGTCCAGAGAACAGAAATGGCAAGATTGGTTACTTACAGTGATGATGCTGATAGTGAAGGATTAACGGAATGAGCTGTTTAATAGACATCTGTGAAATGTAAATGGAGATACAACTGACGAAACCCCACGAAATGTTAACACAAGAGGTGATGCTTCTTGGAGTCAAGTCTTTCTTGGTAAAAATATTCCCCTTGTAGGAATGTTTTATATTTTCTGACCTACACAATTTCTATATGGCTTTCACTTTCTCGCTTTATCACGTTTGTTTGATGTCATTTTGTCGATATGAATATGTTCTCGGAATGGAAATCTGACATTATGATTTTTTAGAAGGGCTAAGTATCTTTATGATATTTCGTACAGAGTGCCTTTGTTCGATTTTCCTTAAAAGGTCACGGAGGAAAAAAAATTCTAAATATTTTTCCATAATCAAAAACTACCATGGACAAATTATTTCTTTACTCTCTAAAGGGATTACAAATTTTCGAAATAAAATGTTTGTAATTCCTGCAAACATATTATTTTGAAATTTTTCTCATGCACTAAAATGAAGGAAGAGTGCAAATAGAGCTATTGGTACAGCGCGTACATAAAAAACTGAGCGCACTGTAAAATTGGCATTAATACTTTTTCGATTGTTCCCGTATTTTGATATTTTGAGCTTTAGAATGAGGAAATAGCAGCATTCTAAATTTAAAAGTCTGAACTTTGGTTTTAATAAGCAATTAAAAATTCCTTCACAAGCGTCAAATATTTGCATTACCCAATTGAACGCGTAAAATGAGGTCGCATGTTTATGCAATCATTTTAATTTAATGTGCCCGCTATTTCGATTAAAACGCTGTTAGAAACGGCGTGATTTGACAGTTAAAGTGGTAATTGGACAGGAATTATGAAATAGTTTTTAATTAACCTAACGAAATATTTATTCTGAAAAGGAGGAGCCTTCGAAACGAAATATTTATTCTGAAAGGAGGAGAGATGCTAAAGACTCTCTATCTAAAACAAATGCAATTTTTGTGTGCTTCCAATTTTTTTTGTCATATAAGTTTTGTAGTCAATAAAAGAGAAATTATTCATTTCGTTTACTAATAACAAAAATGTCCTTTTCAGTATGTACAGGAACTTCTATAGACAACAGAAAGATTTCTTACAAAACCACACTCAATCCCTTCTTATTAATACCATCGTCATTCGGACAGCTTGTTCAGGATACCGATTGCACTAATCTGGTGCTAAAAGAAAGCACATATTACACAAGGCTTTTTGTGTATTATGTGTGGCCTCCCTTTGTGTCGTTTCAGGTACAGAATGGGAATTTCAATGATTGGATGAACTCGTCTATTTTTTACCGTATAGGTGAAGTCATCTACATACACTTATAATAAATGTCGCGAATTTATATATCGAAGGTTTTATATGCATGTCGTGTATGTTTATAAGGATTGTCATAGAAATACATATCTTTCATGTTTGAAAAAATGAGATACTTTATACATGTAATGCTTGACCCTTTTGAGATTTGGATAGAATTACAGTCCAACCTCCATATATCGAACTTCCACATATCGAAATTTTCTATATATCAAACTCTTAGCAAATTTCCATGTTCATTACATAGAAAAATTGTTTCTATATATCGAAAAAATCTATATATCAAAATTTTTTTCAAGACAAATTGGGAGATTTTATTCCACTTTAGAATAAAATCTCCCAATTTTTGGCGTTTGAAACAATACGTCGTGGGCTTCAATTCGCGGAAAATGTCCCTGATGAAGATTTAGTGGACTGAATAAATACGGACATTTCTATGAACTTTCCGCAAAACTGGCTGTTCAATAAGATATTCGTAGTTTTTTTTAACGAATGTAACTGTGATCATTGTAACCACTGTCTGGATTATTGTTTTTTTAAAGGTATGCAGTACTCAATAAATCTTTCATACTAATTCATTTTTTAGTTATTAACTTTCATTTAATGGGATTCGCATATAAATTAGAAATGGAGTTTCGTATAAGAAAATTAGCTTTAATTTTTTTTAGGAGAATTATGATAAAACTAAGCTCAAATCTATATATCGAAATTTCTATATATCGGATTTTTTTCCGGCAATTTGCTACTTCGATATATGGAGGTTCGACTGTATTTGCGTTTAATGTATGTAAGCACATTCGATTTTTGAAATTGTGGACAAATGCGAGTAAAAGAGGGTTTTGGTAGCATCGAGGGTGTGATGAAGTGCCGCGTTTTAAAATGCCGAGTCGGAATTCCCAGGTATTGAATTGAATTGAACGAGAGTTTTTCCTTGACCTGATTTGTAAACGAGTTAGATAATTGGCGAAGGAATTCGTTCACCGGCGTGATGCGGATCGAGGTTAGGAGCCGGAGAAACGAGTCCTTTGGAATGGTGCGACTACGCTCTGCATGAATCGAAACTTCTTTATTAGTAAATACTCTTCACTCGTTCCTTCTCACAAATAACTCATGTTACTCGTCATATCTTTACTTTAGATAATAATCTACAAGCTTTACACTATACACCATAGATTCTTAAACTTTGGTCCTCGAAACAATTTTGACATTAACAATCTATACTTGAACAAGATATTCTCGTGGAATTATCATGCGATACGTCTTTGAAACTACAATTCAACAAAAATGAACTCACAAACTTTTGGTTTTTTCTCAGATCTGATTACCCTGCACTTGCAAATGAAGTCCTCCAACATTTGATTCCGTTCTGCACAACATATTTAGGTATACGGGCATTTTCGGTACTGTTATATATATGAAATCAAAGTATAGAAACAAACTCAATGTAGAAGCGGACCTCAGAATAAAACTTTCCAACATAGAGCCTGACATTGCGGTTCTGGTTTCAAGAGAACCACTGCACCCATTTCATTAAGTAAAAATCATTTACAGAAAGCATATTATAATAAGATAGATCTATTTTGACCAATATTTGACCAAGAAATGTTTGTATGAGTTTAATGTATTATGATTTGTAACTTTTAAAACTCTTTTTACTAATGTTTTTATTCCTTTTATGTTTTTTATTCTATGTCCTAATAAAAATGTTAGTCTCTATAAATGCGCAAGGTGATTTATTAAAATAACCAGCGATACATTTTTACCAATATTTATTATAACGTATTGCCTATGAGAATATTGAGCCGGAAATTAAGTCTCAAAAACGACTTAAAATGCCTAGAGTTGGGATGGGGTCTGCAAAAAGAAATGTTGTTCAAGAGGGGGTCCTCGGACTACATAAGTTTAAGAACCCCTGCTATACACGAATATCTGTTTGACAGGAACTCGGAGCTTCATAAAAAAATTCGAATGACAACTCGTTTCGAACCCATTAATATCTTCGTGAGACACAAATAGGAATTCTCTCACCAACAACTCAGTATTTGAATTGATCGCTGCTAATTCCTCTGACCTGCAAAAGTTATTGCTTCTTTTAATATTCCATCTTTCTTCTAATCAGCCTTTATTTTCGAATTCATAACTCCGTCTTCTTTTTCAACTTTCGCTATCACCGACCAGATAATTTTTCATTCTTTTCTTGTATGCTCTCAGGTCTGATGAACCCACGTTTAGCGTAAGAGGACGAACCAACTAAAATAGACAGCAAAAAAGCTGGATGAACCACATTATAAGAGGCAAGCAATTATTTCGGACTTTTGTTTGGTCCAAAAGATAAATACCGGATAGCGCACCGGCATTACGTGGATGTTGGTCTAATAATCCGGTGACTTAATGAAATTACCGTTACCTGGTTGATAAAAGCACCAAATTTGGTATGAAGGTACCACCTTAGGGTATACTAATAAATGTTAGCCTAGGAGCCCTCTGGAATTTCTAAAAATTTTCAAGTACGGCGCTAAAATCCAAAATGGCCGACAAATACGACAAAATATCACTTTTAACACAATCTATTTTACTGTTAATTTTCAATTAAAGCTTTAAGCCAACTAAAGTACACTACAAACCTAACTTAGGGTAGTCTGCATATTAAATAAAATACAATAAAATATATCCATGTCATTTATTACAGTAATTTATAAGTACAAATATAACGCTAATAAGTGTTCCAAAAACAATATATATATATATATATATATATATATATATATATATATATATATATATATATATATATATATACACTGCTGGCCACCCAAATTGCAACACCAAGAAAGACAAGAGATATCACAACAAAATTTATTTTGTAGATAACATGTTGACCAAGTATCAAATGATTAAATTTATAGACTTCTGTGAAATGTGGTTCCTGCCAAAATCAGTAGCCAGAGTAGCCGCCATTGTTGGAGATCACCGCTGCCACACGCCTCGGCATTGATTCAAAGAGACTTTGGATGAGTTCTTGGGGTACAGCAGACCAAGCAGCTTCCACACGTTGCCAAAGTTGATCTGCTGTGGGAGCTGGGGATGGAATCTGGGTCAATCGTAGAGCGACCATGGACCACATGTTTTCTATCGGCGAAAGATCCGGAGAGCGAGGCGGCCAGGGAAGCAATTCAATCTGGCGATTGACGAAGAACCGTTGGACAATGCGTGCCACGTGTGGTCGAGCATTATCCTGTTGAAATATGGCTATGGGCAAGCCCTGAAGGAAGGTTTCAGTAAGGAAGGACAACTGGCTCCAACACCTCGGAGATGTAGCGTTGGCTGTTTAAAGTACCGGCAATGCGTACTAGAGATGTGCGAGAGTGATATACAATACCACCCCATACCATAATACCCGGTGCAGGACCAGTGTGGCGGTGCATAACGCAGCTGTTCAGCATCCTCTCTTCACGGTGTCTCCAGACTCGAATGCGTCGAATGGTACGCGCAGACACTGGATGATGCGTTACAGACTGCATGTGCTGTGCTATGGTTCGTGATGTGATTGAGCGATCCGTCACTGCCATGCGCACAATTTGCCTGTCATCACGTGAAGTGGTGCGCTGAGGTGGATGCGATCGAACACGCCGGTCCGTCGTACCCTCCTGCATCCAACGATCACATATCCGCATTACAGTTGTTTGGTTTCGTCCAACACGACTACCGGAATTCCCTGAAAGATAATCCACAATCTCGGTAGGCCACTATCCTTCCTCTGTCGAACTCGGATACTTGATCAAAAAATGATCGCTGTTTTCGACGAGGCATAATTGATCGTTTTTTGAGAAAACCACAAGAAAAACACAATTGCCGAACTTGAAATCGTCGAAATCTCCAAGCCTTAAATAGCGTTTTGAAGTGGCGCCACAGGCGCGCGTGATGTGTGTCTGCGCTGAAATTCTAATCATTTGCATATCTCACCTCCGCTAATGCATGTTGTACATTTCATGCTATTTGCATGTTTCCTTCAGGGTGTTGCATTTACAGTGGCCAGCAGTGTATATATATATATATACATATAGCTATTAATTGAATGGAATTCAGTATGCAACAGTTATAATAAATAACACTTGCAAATTACACTTGCACTTGCAAAGTGGTGAGCAATCCAGATTGGCAGTTGTTGCAGTAGGAGTGGTTTTATGAAATGGAACAACAATCAGTCGTATGGAATAAGGACAATGATGTAGTTGAGCTTCTGTTGTGGTCTGTATTGTGAAGGGCACCAACAGTAAACAACCCTTTAAGGAGACAAGAACCATTTTCTTGAAAGCGTTCACAGGAAGAAGTACCTATCCAGTCTTCTATCTCTAGAATCATGTCCTATGGAATACAAATGCCCATATGACATAACTTCTGGATGAGTTTCTTACTTCTGGTAACTGCATGAACATTGATGCCGGGAAGGGTGGTTCACGTTCCGCATTGTGTCATGTCTTCAGAGTAGTATGAGACATTTTTTTTTCTTTCAAATGTAAACGATGCACTGGCCAATGGTTAAGCATGCCGGAAAGTCACGTTTGTCTTGATCTTGCAAGTTTGAAACATTTAACATCATATAAACAAACGACTTGCAGGCAGTGAGTTTTCTTGGCATTGTGCTGGGAAGCAGCCACCTAATTTGAAACCGTGATATCTTTCCTGACTATTGCTGCTGCTTTGGCTAGGATAACAGCATCTTCTGAGAAGTCTTGAATCTCCAGAGCTTCCCTCAACATATTTCTCATACCTTCATTCAATATGATTACAGTGTGTCTCCCAACAAACTCCTCTTGGGATTCTGGGAAATGCTCTAGCAATTGATTCTTCAGTCTTGTCTTGTTGATTTGTTTCTTGATGCCCAGTTCCTCAAGACGATTTATATACAGGGTGTCCAGCGAAAAAGTACCTGACTTCAAATAGAAAAATCTCGAGAACAAAGATCTGTAGAAGAATGCAAACGGTATTTTTATCGTGAAAGCTGTAAGAATTTTATACACTAATTTTCGAAATAGTTACAAAAGCTGCTAACAGATGGCGCTGTACAACTCGTATCAGCATGCTTATATAAACTTGTAGTCTTTGCAATCACTACATCACAATCTTTTCAAAATGTCCACCATTGGCTTTATGGAGGTGGCGCAATAAAATTTGCCATCATACCCTGTAGTTTCTCAACAGAAATTGATTCAGCTTGTAGAGAAATAATATGTCAAGAGATGGCGCTGTAAGCCCATCGGTTTGATTTTATTCTCAAATGTTTAGAATTCGTTGTTCTTGTCTTTTGAGAGAGTGTTGAATCGGTTGTTAGAATGTAGATTTCTTTGAAAGGGATTAAGATCCCATAATATGTCTATTCTTTCGAATTTAGTCAATGTAGAGGCTTTCCAGCCTATTATTATCTTCTTGTAAATATGTAAATATATTAAATTCATTAAAAAATATGTAAAGATGATTTAAACTTTGCACCACTTTCGTTTTGAAGATTTCTCACTCCTTTGTTTAGTTTCTAGTAGAATATAGTAGTTAAATTTCTTCATGGTGCATCGGTCTCGCGAACCTAATAGTTTAGTATAGAGTAAAAATATTTAGTAATCGTTGTGTGTTCGTGATTATTTCAAGCAATTGGATAGCATTTTATGCGAAAACTGCCAAAGGTAAAGTTTTTGATACTTTATTTATTATGGATGTCAAGGCGTTAAACAAAAGAAGAGCTACTTTACGTTCTTCCATCACGAATATCGTTAAAAATGTTGATAAATTGATTGAAGACCAGGATAAATCAGGATTGGATGATTGTTTTGAACTTTTAAGTTCGAAAGAGATAGAAATTCGGGATTTAGATGAAAAAATCCAAAGTTTGATTAAAAATGAGGATGGTAAATTAGAATTAGATATTGTAACTTCCATGGAATATAGTGATACAATAATAATAACGAAATCAAAAATCAAACGTTATTTCAAGAACGTCGAATCTCAAAAATTGAACTTAAATATTTCTAAAAATATTTCTAGCGACTCGCATTCAGAAATCGGAAGTAAAAAAGAAAAAGAATCTGAAAGTAATGTTAAATTACCCAAAATGTCGATACAAAAGTTTATGGCGATTGTAATGAATGGAGCAACTTTTGGAATTCATTTAAAATTACAATTCATGAAAATACAACGCTTTCAAAAGTAGAGAAGTTCAACTATTTAAAATCGTATTTAGGTGGAAATGCAGCAAGTTCTATTGATGGATTTTCGATTTCAGAATCCAATTATGATTCGGCTGTAGAGATTCTTACCAATAGATTTGGTCAAAGCCAGTTGATAATCAATATGCATATGTCAAATCTCTTGAATTTAAACCCTGTACAAAACTCGAATGATGTAACAAAATTAAGAAAATTGTATGACACAATAAATGTTCAAATTAGAAGTCTTTCCTCTCTCGATGTAAAACAAGAATCCTATTCTAACATGTTAATTCCGGTTTTGTTGAAAACCATTCCCAACGATATTGCTTTGGAGTTCCATCGTACTAATATAGATAGTCGAACTTTTAATTTAGACAATTTTCTCAAATTTTTACGGACTGAGATAGAATCCCGGGAAAAAATCTCCTGTTTGTCGCTTTCTCACAAATCAAAACAACTTCTGGAATCCAAGAACACATATAACAAATTTGACTCGAAGTATACGTGGAATTCTAATGTTAAAAGAAAAGACTTTAACAAATATTCAAAACAAAAACCGTCGGTTACCACACATGAATTTATTGCGACAACATTACCAAACCGGAAGTGTATTTTTTGTTCTCAGGAACACTTATCGGAAAACTGCGGAGTGTTTACAGTAAATGAAAAAAGAGACATTTTAAAGCAGAGCAATAGATGTTTTTTGTGCACGTCTTTGAAACATAAAATTGCATTTTGCCCTTATCGACAAACAAAGGCTTGTAGGATCTGTGGGGGCAAACACTATGAAGGTATATGTTTTAAATCAAACACGGCAGTCAAAAATTCGGAAGCTGATAAATGTGAGGTTTCTTCAATTTCAAAAATTGAAACACAAGTTGAACCACGAAGTGAAAAAATTGTTTCCGCCGTTTCGCATGTTAACAATGTGATACTTCTGCAGACCTGCACGATAAAAATTAAAGCAGGAAAAGAAAAAATGTTTGCCAGGCTCCTTCTTGATACGGGTAGCATGAAAAGTTTCGTCACACGCGAATTAGCTAACAAATTAAATCTCGAAGTAACTAGGAAAGAAAAATTAACTGTTTACACCTTTGGGAACACCACACCTATTCAAAGAAATTATGACGTGGTTAAATTGAGTTTGGAACATAAAAGTTCTTCTGACTCTAGAATAGAAGTTGAATTATTAGTAACGGATCAAATTTCAGGCTCAAACGTTCCGACTCCTAGATTAGAAGAAATTAGACAAATTCGACAACTAAGAATTTGATACTCGCAGATTCCCTCGATAGTGAAGAATCAATTGGCATTTTAATCGGAGCAGACTATTATTATGATATTGTCATGGGACACATTAAGCGTTTGAATAAAAATCTTGTCGCAGTAGAGACTATTTTCGGTTGGTGTTTACAAGGAAGGGAGAGTCAGAATGAAGTCTCTCTATCATTCAATGTTATTGTAGGGGAAGATCTAATTTCTAAACAAATAACAAATTTTGGAGTCTAGAAAATTCAGGACTTATTAGTGAAAAAGAAAATTTAGATTCAACCGAAAATGAAGCACTTAAACATTTCGAATCCAATATACATACGAAAATTCTCGCTACAAAGTTAGATTACCTTGGAAACATGACACTTCAGATTTGAATGATAACTGGGAAATCGCAGAACAAAGGTTCGATCGACTTAGAAAACGGTTTAAAAGAAATCCAGATCTATTTTTTGAATATCAAAATGTAATACAAGATTACTTAAATCAAAATATCATAGAACGAGTAACAGATGTTCAAGGTGAAGAAAACGTTACATTTTACTTGCCACATAGGGAAGTTATACGCGAGAATCGAACCACGAGCAAATTACGTATTGTTTTTGATGCGTCATCGCATCCCCCAGGCTCGAATTCTTTAAATGACTGTCTTCATGTAGGACCCAATTTGTACCCTGAGATATTCGACATCCTATTAAGGTTTAGATATAATCCTATTGCATTCACTGCAGACATCAGACAGGCCTTTCTACAAATTCTCATAGATGAAAGAGACCGAGATGTAACTAGATTTCTATTCTCCGAAATTCCCTCTGATGAAACCATCCCCCCTAATATATATAGATTTACTCGAGTGTTATTTGGGATGAACTGTTCTCCGTTTCTGTTGGCAGCGACTATTAGATACCACCTGAAAAAATATAGAGAAGTCTATCCTACAACTGTGGACCTTTTAGATGACAATATTACGTAGATGACGCAATCGGAAGTCAGCTGACAGTCAGAGAAACTTTGACTACGACTCTAGAATCGATCAAAATTTTCAAAGAAGCTAGTATGCATTTGCATAAGTTTCGTACTAACTCTAAAGAATTACATGAACTGTGGATAAAGGAAGGTATCGTTTCAGATGAAGATCCGAAACTTTTGATAAAGAAAATCTCCCATTTAAAGTCCTAGGTATGGCGTGGGATAATTCTAACGATCTGTTGTATTTTGATGTTCGAAGTCTATTGTCATTTTTGTCTAAACCTATAGAAACAAAAAGATTTATCCTACAGGTGTTGGGTCGGATTTCGACCCTCTAGGAATTTTAGGACCCTTCACTGTTAGAATAAAGTGTTTGATACAAAGGATCTGGTCATCGCGTATAGATTGGGATGAACCACTGCCAGAAGATTTAACCTCCCAATGGAGAAACTGGTGTGAGGAGATTCCTCAAATGGCCGAATTTTCTATCCCTCGTCATTACTTTTTCAAATTCTCGAACTTTGATGTCCAAAATATCGAATTACATTGTTTCTCAGACGCAAGCACGAAAGCCTATGGTACAGTTGCCTACTTACGTTTCACAACAAACAATAATGAAATTAAAACTGCCTTCGTTGCTTCTAAAAATAGGGTAGCTCCACTAAAAGCTCTCACTTTGCCTAGATTGGAGTTGATGGGAGCACTATTGTCAGCAAAGTTAAGTAACAATATTTTGAAATCGATAAAGTTAAATATACCTTGCTTTTTTTGGACAGACTCGACAATTGTTTATTTTTGGATCAGAAAACAACCGGCAACTTTCAAACCCTTCGTAAAGAATCGTGTCGAGGAAATTCAAAAATTGACCCCGCCTCAAAATTGGCATTACTGTCCAGGGGTGACAATCCTGCAGATCTCGTATCTCGGGGAACGAAAATATCTAAATTAACGAATGAACCCATTTGGACCCAAGGTCCACGGTGGCTTCAGCTCTCTCCTGATCTTTGGCCAAAATTAGACCTTACAGACACAATTGACGAAACCAAACTTGAATATCGGAAAAAATCTACTGATGTACATCAGCTTGAATGTACTACCGTAAATATTGATGACCTCTTTGACTTATCAAAATATAGTAATTTAGAGAAACTGTTGAGGGTCACCGCTTGGATAAAACGCTTCGTTTCAAAATTGAGAAAATGTAGTAGTGTTGAGGGAACTCTAAAAACAGAAGAACTATTAGAAGCCGAAAATTTCTGGATTCGGTCTGAACAAAAAAACGTTTTTTGCCGAAGAATATAAATCCTTAATAGAAGGTAAACCGATTGACAAGAACTCCCCTCTGTACAACTTTGTCCCATATATTGATGAAAAGGGAATCATGAGATTAGGAGGAAGATTAGAATTTTCTGACTTTACACTAGGTAATAAGCATCCAATAATTCTGCCTAAAAATTCTAGATTGACCTATTTAATTGTACGTAAACAACACGAGAAGACAATGCATGGAGGGACTGCTGCAACTTTGGCTAAAGTTAGATCTCGCTTCTGGGTCCCGAAAGGACGTCAGTTAGTCAAAAAGACTATAAAAGGTTGTTTAATTTGCCAAAAATATTCAGCCAAACCTGCAGACCAGATGACAGCGCCCTTACCTAAAGACAGAATCCTTGAATCACCCCCATTTGCTGTTTGTGGAGTTGATTTTGCTGGACCGGTTTACGTAAAGAATTCAAAGGATACTCAAAAATCATACATCACATTATTCACATGTGCTGTAACCCGAGCTATACACCTGGAACTAGTTTCAAACATGTCGACAGAATCATTTTTACTTGCATTTCGCAGATTTTTGAGTAGAAGGGGAAACTGTAAAATCATTTATTCTGATAACGCAAAAACCTTCAAGAAGGCTAAAAAAGAAGTTGAGAACTTTTCTAGAATTTTAGAAGATGATCGTGTTTAAAAATTTCATTGCCAAAGAGAGAACTCAGTGGAAGTTTATCATCGAGCGAGCCGCATGGTGGGGAGGGTTTTATGAAAGACTCGTAAGATCCGTCAAAAACTGTTTGAGAAAAGTTATAGGAAAAGCGTTGTTGACCTTCGAAGAAATGTCTACTCTACTCGTCGAGGTAGAAAACTGTTCTTAATTCACGACCTTTGAGCTACGTTTATAATGAAAATGATGAGCCACAACCCTTGACTCCAATGTGTTTCCTGAACTTTGGACGAACTGATCCTACGTACCCTTTGACTTTCGCTGAAATCATCGGTATCGAAACAACAAGAAAGACTCTCTTAAAAAGAAAACGCTATCAAGAATTGCTGTTAAACAGTTTGGGAATAATGGAAACAGCAATATTTGTTAGACCTTAGAACCGCCCATTCTTTAAAAAATCCTGACTTTCAACCCGAACTAAAATTAGGAGATGTTGTGCTGATTCAAGGAGATAGCAAAAACAAACTGTTATGGAAACTAGGTAAAATCATTAAAGCCGTTCCTGGACGTGACGGTAAAGTTCGATCTTATGAATTAAAAACTGGAAATGGGACTTGAAACGAACTGCACAACACTTATATCCTCTTGAACTATATTGAACTCTAACGTTTATATATCCTTTTTTATTTTACTTAAATATTGAATTGAATAATTTGAAATGTTCTTAGTTTATTATTCTTTTAAGTTTGAAGTTTCAAACTTCACTATTTGAATTGTTTAATAATAATTTTCTTTATATTTGCATTTATTTAATAATAATTCCTATTACTTTTTAATTTGTTAAACGCTTTCCTATTTATTTTAGATAGAACTTTATGCCTATTATATACTCTAGATATTGAAAAGTATTGTTGATATTGATGTGATTTAATTCAAGTATTAACCTATTGTTTATTCTCTCTTTTTTGCACTGTATTTTTGAAAAATCTGATTGATTAGAAATTTTGCTTTTTAGAAATGGGAATTTTTTGTTTATGATTGTATTGGAGTAGATGAACTCCTATCAGAGTTCAGGTGGGGAGTGTGTAGAGAAATAATATGTCAAGAGATGGCGCTGTAAGCCCATCGGTTTGATTTTATTCTCAAATGTTTAGAATTCGTTGTTCTTGTCTTTTGAGAGAGTGTTGAATCGGTTGTTAGAATGTAGATTTCTTTGAAAGGGATTAAGATCCCATAATATGTCTATTCTTTCGAATTTAGTCAATGTAGAGGCTTCCAGCCTATTATTATCTTCTTGTAAATATGTAAATATATTAAATTCATTAAAAAATATGTAAAGATGATTTAAACTTTGCACCACTTTCGTTTTGAAGATTTCTCACTCCTTTGTTTAGTTTCTAGTAGAATATAGTAGTTAAATTTCTTCACAGCTGCCACATAGATCGCCGATTGAAGCTCGTCCAGCGTGATGGGATGGTTTCTGTAGACCAGGGGTGTCAAACTCGCGTCCCGGGGTGAACATTTTTGCGGCCCGGCCAATATATTGGCACACAATAATATATATTAAAATACCGACTCAGAATTATAATAAGATAGGAAGAATTCGCTAAATGTTTTTTTAATTATACTCTTTTTTTGTATAAACTTTAGTATATATACAAGCTGCGCCCATAAAGTAACCGGACATTTTTTTATAAATAAGAAAAATATAACTCACCTTCAAATAAATATATCTCCTTCAATATAATTGCTAAAGGAGTTTATACAATTTTTCCGACGTTTCTTCAAGTAATCGAAACACTGTTTATAGGCGTTGGAACTAACCGTTCGCAAAATACGCGTATATTTTATTTAATACCCGAGACGTTTTCAAATCTCTGTCCTTTCATGGATTTTGCAGTCTTTTGATTACAAAGGACTTATTCACAACGAATTTTTTCCAGAAAATCAAGCAATTAATCAGTATTTTTACAAGGAGGTGCTTTTTCGATTAAGAAACAGGATAAGGCGAGTTAGAAAGGAACTGTTTGATTCTGGGTAATGGTTAGTTTTACACGATAATGCATGGCCCCATACAGTAATTTGTGTACAACAATACCTTGATAAGCATTCAATTACAGTGATGAATCACCCACCATATTCTCCCGACTTAAAGCCAGCTGATTTTTTCCCCTTTTCCGAAGCTTAAGATGGCCATGATAGGACAGAGATTTAAAAAGTCTCGAATATTAAATCAAATGTTACGCGTATTTTACGAACGGTTAATTCCGACGCCTATAAACAGTGTTTCGATGACTTGAAGAAACGTTGGAAAAATTGTATAGACTCCTTTGGCAATTACTTTGAAGGAGATAAATTTATTTGAAGGTGAGTAATATTTTGTTATTTATAAAAAATTGTCCGGTTACTTTATGGCGCAACCTTGTATTTTAAAATGATAACGTTGAATCTGGGATTTTTTGACATTAAAAGTATAGGAAATCAATTGGGACTAACGAAAAATGACGTTATATGCTTGAAATCGTTAAATCGGGGTTTCACTGTATTTCAAGTTGGCGATGAAAACCAATTTATAGGAATGAAATGACTATATTCTACCTTAGACATAAACTGTTTTACGTGGAATGAAAATTAAGTAAGACTGATCGTTTGTACATATTTTTGAGACGCTACACAAATGAAATGGCATTCGTAAATGAAATCATTTCGGAACACAAACTGATTCTTATCGAGGTATTTTAGGGCTTAAATATACGCTCCAGTGAACGACGATGCTTCATTATCGCACCCTTAACTCGTATCTGTAATAGTGAACTCAACTGTCTGCGTCAACTTTTATCTGGTTATCCCTCCGCTTCATGCAAAGTCCCGTAACCCGCTTCTCATTCCGCATGAGGACACATTTTACCCTCCAAAATACACAAAACATTTCAAAAAATGCTTCCAAAGGTTTGCTTTGTCATAATTGGCCAGACGACAGGCTTCCACATAACTTCCATTCAGGTTTTATTCTTGAGTCGAGAAAAAAATTTTCACCAAACCGTTTTCAATAGTTTGGGTTTCAGGTAAAGCATTTCAAAATAACCCTTTTAAAATCGGGGAAAATTCCGAACAAGGGCAGCTTATAAACTGGGAAAGTTTGTTTTTTTATTCGTCATCGGATCTAGTCTCGGAACTTACGCATTCGAAAAACGTCAGAAACGGCGTCACGATGATGTCATTCTCGTATGCTACAGTGGTTCCCAACCTTGGGTACGCGGACAAGCAGCTCCCGGTACGCGAATGATTTTAAAATTTAAAACGAAAATCTATTAAAAATCTGTATTACAAAAGAAAAAAGAAAAGAAATGGCTATAAAAACTAATAACCCATACGTTTTAATATTTTTGTTTGGAATTTCTTATCCATTGTTTGTGTTGTAATACTTTATTGGGATTTACCTAATCTCAAAAGATGCCGTCTACACCTGAATGTGTTATTTATGATCGCCCCATAAAAATTTGGCACTCGCCTGCGAATTATAACTGTGTCTATAAGTGTGTTTGCGAATTATAACTGTGTCTATAAGTGTGTTTGCGAATTATAACTGTGTCTGAGAAGTTTCTTGCCAAGCAGTACAATTTTTAATGCCAAATGCGACCACATATTTATGTGAAAAAGGATTTTCTGCAATGAATTGCGATGAAAACCAAATATAGAGCTTTGCTAGACATTGAATGGGATCTTCGCCTTAAACTGACAAACATTGAGCCCGATATTACTATTTTAGTTAATAATAAACAGGCCCCACCTTCTCACTAATTATATATTTCTTAAAGTGATTATTCTATTTTATGTCTATCCCAAGTTACTTGTCTTTATTACAAATGTTCTCCATTGCATACGTCCATTGTACGTCATGAAATTGTTTACAACGTACAGGTACGATACTATAAAAAGGTCGGGACATTTCTCGCAAAGTGCAGAAAACTGTCCGCCAAACTTGCGTCGATGAAAATGAACTTATCCTTCGAGCTTAACTCTTCACCGGGGGCAGTGCCACATTTTCGTAATTTTGGATGGTTTATTTTTACATGTAAGGTTTGAATGTTCTATTTATAGCTACACCCTTTCTAATGCAGGTCTCATTTTCTGACCCTTGTATTCCTTTCCATTCATTGGTAGTCGTGATTCAACCGTGGTATACCAACGATTATACTGGATTACAATACGACAAAAGCAGGAGTTGATGTACTCGATCCAATGTGCAGCTATCACACGGTATCCCGCATATCACGAAGATGGACAATCTCATTATTTTTTTAGGTTTTTGGACATAATAGGAATCCATACGCAAGTTGTCCTTAGATCCAATAAACCGGACAGTTTTGAAATAAGGCAATTGTATCTGCATTCTTTGTCTTTTAATTATAAATATATCTCAATATTATGAACATTTTCTATCTTGTCATAAAACGCAGAATTATAGTTTTCAATTTGAAAAAACCCCAGTTTATTACAAAAGGAATAATGATGGTTGCACTTTGTGCCACGCGCGCCGGCTGAAGATGGCCGTGTTCGAGCGAAAGTACGATGTTTTTGGTAAGTAAGAGAAATAAAGGTCACGCAGTTTAGTAGTAAGTAAACTTCTTTGACTGATGAAAATGCCTTCACTAATGTATCAAATGCATGCACATTCCATGTAAGCTTATAGCGTGTAAATAATGGAGTACGATGAAAGTGTTTTCTTGAAAGTAATGTTTCTATAAAAGAAAATCTCTATCGTTATATATTACGCACGATTTGAAAAATCAATTTGATACATGAAATAAATGTAAAGTACTATTATACTAAGACTAGAAGGTAACCCGTCATTTTGACGTCATTATACTAATAATGACGTCATAATGGAAAAAGTATATGAAAGTTAAAAAATATCCCGAATTATCTAACAATATTTAATCCACACATTGTAAAACCAAACCCTTTCATTATTTTTTATTTATTTAGTTTTTCATGCGATTGGAGTAGTAGACTGCCATCCAACCCGTTATTTTGACGTCATAATACTAATAATGACGTCATAATGGAAAAAGTTAAAAAATGAAATATGAAAGTTAAAAAATATGCCGAATTATCTAACAATATTGCAATTAATCCAAACCTTGTAAAAACACACCCTTTCATTATTTTTTATTTATTTAGTTTTTCATGCGATTGGAGTAGTAGACTGCCATCCAATTTTTTACAGCTCACTACGCGATATGGATACTTGAGCTACTTGATTCATTCACATTCAAGTTTGCTTACTTTCAGAATTCATCGCAAAAGTAAACAGATTTTTAAAAACTGTTAAATATACAGCTAAAAGCATCCAATTTTTTTAGTTCTGAATGTTTTATAGAAAAATAGGCTGAACAAGCGTGATTTGATGGAGAAGATATTAGTTTTGAGGTAAGAAAAAATTCTGATCCACATCTGAAATTGAAATTAAGCCTAACCGGCCATTTGTTTACTGAGGGCTTCAATTGAAAGATGAGTACAGCCCAGAAGTGTTATACAGAGACAACGGCTATTATATATATAATTGTATGAATATAATTTGTTAAGAAATACAGGAATTACTCACTATTAAGACACTGAGAGGAGTATATTGTTTCAGAACAGTATTGAATTTTAAATAAATTTAACAGTAAATACTCGGACAATATCTTATGGGTTTACTTAACAGTATCAACTATGAATTGTTACTTGAAGGAGTGAAGAAAGAGAGAATTTAAAATGTTTCTGCCTTCAGTTTTAAATTTACAATTTTTGTGAAATAGGCAGGCTAAAGTACACAAAGTGTGTTATTATTGAACCTTATATGACTAAAGTAAGCTTTAAGAAAGTTGATTGATTGATTAATCTTTTAACCGATAATGACTGTTAAATTTTAAAATTGTGCATAGATCCACTTTTCGGAATTTAACGTCAAGTGTATCAGATTACTAATAATTTGCCTTAAGTCATTATTTATAATTCAAATTAATAAACAGCTGCAGTTTTATATCTGTTTTCAAAAATTCGTGATGATCGTATTCAATTAAAAATTCATGCTCTGTGTGTATTATAACCGTTTAAGAACTTTAAGAAATAACATTCAGCGGAATATGAAAGTTAGTTGTAACAATGCACAGTGTATTGAAAACATGAAATGTTTCTTTTGATCAAGCAAGGAAGTTATATATTTTAAGCAGATTTTTCCATGTAGTTTTTTTTTAATCTTATGTTTATATTCGCTAAGTTTTACTAACTTAATTTTCAGATGTTATTTAATGTATTTCTTGACTTTAAACAGAAGGATGATAAACATAGATTACACATATTTACGTTATGCTGTTATGCATATTAACATAACCTTATATATAAATATTCTGTTTAAGTTTATAATTGATAAGAAATGTCTAAAATAGTTAACATTTGATTGTACAATCGTGCTAATAGATATAAAAATATAAAATGTTAAATAGCTTTTGTGTTGTTGATCCTTATGTATGCTAAAGTTACTTCAAACGTCTGAAACCTTTTTATTAGTGCAAGTGATTATAATGTAAATATGCTATAGGTGTGATGTTCAAAATTGTAATCACAATTTTCTTCGCACATTGTTGTATTGATTGTCATTTTTGTGCAACGAAGGCATGAAAGGATCTTCGTTGAAAATTTATCTATGCTTCTAGTTGGGTACTTTGAAATCAGAATTGAATAATTTTCTGTTTAGAAGTTTTAATTTTGCTAGCAATTTCAGGAAGAAAGAAAGCTGAAGGAAAAAATACTTTCAGCGTTACTGTATGCTGTTAATGTTCATAGGTTATACCATGTTAAAAGTTTTAAGAAACTTGTATGTTAAACTATGAACATGCTTAATAGAGATTGCAGTAAAAATCTGTTTTCTATTGATATTGATCTAATCAATGTCAAATTACAGAAGAGTTAATTTCCCTGTGTAAATTTTCTTTCAATAAGGAAAGCTTTCATTTATTTGCTCTTGAAAATTTTATACCTTGTAAAAGCTTACAAATAATTAGTATGTTCATTAAATATCCCTGTTGTTGTAGTAGTTGAAATAGATAGTATGTAATATCAGTTTGCTTAATCTTCTAATATGATTTTATTAAAGGAAAACTATGAAAATTTTACACATTTTTAGCTTTTATGTATATATTTTAACTTAAATGTATACAGATTTCTTAATTTTCTGTTTTTAATATCTAAAGAGAATAAATAAACAATTTAACATTAATGTTTTGTTATTTACCTGCCAGTCTGTGTTTTATTATATTTTAATTGATTACATCAACAGGTTTTAATGAAAGGGATAGATATGCTTATTCTGCTGGCTTTCTCGACATGAAGTTAGTTACATAATGGAAGCTAATTGGATTGAAATTTAGGCCTCTTTCAGACGAGGCACATTTCTTGATCCAACTCACTTGCCTTGTTTATTTTCATGTAGTTGACTGCCGTGTGAGGTTCTTTTCACACGAGGCGCGGCGCCCAATTCAAGGCGAAACCTTCTCTTCTGGGGTTGTGGCAACGTTTCGTCAGCAGGCGAAAACGCGACTGGAAAATGATGTGGAAGAAGACAGTTTACCACATTAAATTATGTGTATATATTCTATCCATAGGCCATACTTTAATCTACTTCTAAAATAATTACAATATTTCCCATAAAAATATTTTTCAGGCAAATGCATTGTAATCTACAAAATATATCAAAGGAAAACAAAATTGCTGTAAAAAATTAGTGATATGTACTTAACTAAATTTAGATAGAATTTGTATAAACATAGAAGATATACATGTATACAAAATTTTAGCAATTTGGGACGATTAGTTTTGAAGAAATAGTGCGCACAAGTTTCAAAATAACAGTTTTTAGAAAAAAACATTTAAAGTTTAAATTTTCTACAAATTACTTTACTATTAGATTTATACATTTGGCCATAAAATCGGTTGCAATATCGACTTCATTTTTTTCATAAGATTCCTTTTATTCCATTCTTAATAATTAAATCATAATAAAAAATTGAGTTTTATTAAGGTTTTAAGGTGATTTCCCTCCTTACATTTTTAAATTTCAAAAACTTTAACTTAAATATTTTACCTTTTTTCTACCAATACCTTTCTTTTACACCAATTTTATAACACAATATTGGTCTTTGATTTATAATGATGTAGGGGAATATAGATTTAAGAAAGCATCATAACATGGCACTCAGGTTTTTACTTACAAAAATACAAAATGTATTATTTTTATATTTGCTCTGCTAATTTTTTAAATCGCATTTCTTTTATTTGTAGGACCACTATACCTCATTTTTACTTTTTAAAAAAAATTATAATAATTAAATTGCACCTGAAAGGGTTAATGCAAAAACCTCCCTCATATGAAAACTATTCAAATTGTAGGCATAAGGCGATGTTCACATTTGCGAATCTAGATAAATTTAATTAAATAATGGGTAAATTCGCGCAATTTGGTGCTCCCACATATATTTTTATGTGTAACAGTCATAACCTGTACTAATCGATGTAATGCTGTTTGATAAGTAATGTAAAGAGAGTGACGTATGTCACCATAGAAACATCAAATAAACAACCAATGATAAAGAATATATTTCGTTGAAATGACCAAAGAAATATTTCTGTTAATTTTTTTAATGATAATGGGGCTTCTAAATAAATTTTTAAAAAAATTCTAAAAAAGTTAAAATTTTCTTTTAATTTTGCAGTTTTTAACCACCATTAACAAAATAACAAATGAACTTTTAAATTTGAATGGTACCGACTACTTTATTGAGCAGGCATCTGTATTTATTTATATCGATATTTGCAAGGGGACTGGGACGTCTGCGACAACTAAGAAGTTGGAAATTTGGGCTATTCTTTTAAAGCCCATATCTTATACAAATATGCATGTATCATTATGATTTTTTTATGTTAATTTAGTAAGACCTTTATGAATATTTTAAGATAAAAAAAATTCTTTTTGGATTGAAAGGTAAATTTAAAATTACAACATAAACAAACATACTTTTCCCCCTGAAATATTTGAGGTATTCACTTTGTAACACTTTTTGAAAAATTTAGTGAAAATCTTACCTTGAAATCTTGTGTGATGATCAAACACAGTTTATTTTATATAGTTAACCCATTTAAATCTTTGTTACACTATTTTAAACTTTTTTTAAAAATTATAAATTTCACTTATCAGAAATCTGCATATTTTTGTCATACATTTTCACCATTTACAAAAATATCTTAAGGTTTAAATATAAAAATATAGGTTATATTGATACAAAAGCACTTATTCTATTGACGTTTAAAATTACAGAGATGTACTTGCAACAGATTTTGCAGAAAGTGTACCATTACATGAAAAAATCACATTTTGAGAAAAGCGCAAAAAATACTTTCCCATTATATGGGATTTAAATGTATGTTTACATTTTTAAGTTGCTAATAATTGTTGTTAGAGTGTCAAAAAGTACATAAATTATATATATTTGTAATCTGCAGAATCTGCTCTATTTTTTAAGCCACAAATTCAAAAATAAATTTTTTTGAAGTCGGAATAAAATTTGCGTGCCAATTCCCTCCAAGCTTCACCCCTTTTAATTTTATCGCTATATTCATCACACCTCATGTCCCATATCGCGGGACTAATACGAATTTCTTCGATGAATTGTTCCACATTCAAACTTGCAATTGAAACGCTTTCCATACTGAACTGAGCTCATGCAGCTAGGCGGCTGGTGTGAAGAGCGTACCTTCAGTAATGCCTTTTGTGTTGAGTCTACTCATCGGGATGTGAGCGCCAGCGGCACAAGTGCCAGATGTCGAAATGTCTGGGCACTGAATTCACTCCGTGTGAAAAGGTTTCGGCGATTTCCATACATTTGCATGGTGGCTACAATCCTTGACAGCCGCCCGGAAATCAGTTTGATCAACTATGTGCCTCGTCTGAAAAGGGCCTTAGGAGAGCTTTTCTTCATTACCACTTGAAAAGGATCATCTGGATAAAAGTAATTGCAGAGAGAAGCTTTCTTTAAAAAAAGAAATTACACTTACAAGCACACATATACACACACACACACACACACACACACACACACATATATATATATATATATATATATATATATATATATATATATATATATATATGTATATATATACAGGGCTAGATTTGAGACGGAACGCGCCGGAACGGCGTTCCGGTACCTCTCTTTAGGAACCTCTCTTTATCAATAATTTGGAATACTCCCCCACACACCCCGAAAGGTTACCGTTCCGGTACCTCTATTTCTAGAAATCTAGCACTGTATATATATATATATATATATATATATATATATATATATATATATATATACACACTCAAGTGCCAAAACATTATGACCACCCCTACATTTTGCAATGAATTCGCCTGGATGACGTGGAAGGCACGTGATCAGGTGGAAGTGGTATTTAACTGCTGCTGGAGAGTCTGAAGAATCATTCTTTCACTTACTTCTGTGTGTGATGGGAAAGGCTGCGGATCTAAGCGACTTTGATAGAGGGCAGATTGTAATGGCTCGAAGGCTCGGAACAAGTATTTCCGAAACTGCACAACTCGTGGGTTGTTCGTGACCTACAGTTATTAGTACTTATGCAAAGTGGATGAATGACGGTGAAGCCAACAGTAGACGATATGGTGTTGGACGTCCACACGCTATCAAAGAAAAAGGTCGTCGGAGAGTGTCTCGCATGGTGAAGCAAAACCGGAGCAGACAGTGGCTCAGCTGACAGCCCAATACAATGCAGGGCCAAGTAGAATAGTATCGCAGCACACTGTTCAGCGGACACTGTTGGATATGGGGCTACGCAGCAAACGTCCCACTCGTGTGCCTTTGCTGACCAAGCGTCATCGCCAACTGCGCCTGCGCTGGGACCGGGAACATCGCGACTGGTCCATGGATCAGTGGGAGAGAGTTGCCTAGTCAGATGAATCACGGTTTGTCATTCATCACGCCGATGGCCGTGTCAGGATACGCCGTCTTCCAGGCGAACTGTTGCTCCCTCAATGTACAGTAGGTCATACACAGGCCGGTGGTGGCGGTATTATGCTTTGGGGGACGTTCTCTTGGGCGTCTCTGGGACCCGTGGTTGTGGTAGAGCAGACCATGAATGCTACAGGGTATATGAACATCATTGCGGACCAGTTGCACCCTTACATGGCCTCTGTTTTTCCAGCTGGAAATGGAATGTTCCAACAGGACAACGCCCCGTGTCACAAGGTTAAAATTGTGTTGGAGTGGTTCCAGGAACATGATGCTGAATTCCAGTTAATGTCCTGGCCGCCTAACTCACCGGATCTCAATCCGATGGAACACATTTGGGATGTCATGGGACGGCAGCTCAGAGTTCAAAGTCCACCAATTCGCAATATCTCGGATTTGCGTGACCGTTGCTTAAACGTCTGGTACAATCTGTCTCCGGCCATCTACCAAGGACTTGTGGCATCCATGCCAAGGCGGGTTGAAGCTATGTTGCGAGCCAAATGTGGGCCAACTCGTTATTGACAGGTGGTCATAATGTTTTGGCTCTTGAGTGTGTATGTATATATATATATATATATATATATATATATATATATAAGACAAAATTGAAAGTGAAAACCAGTTTATGCTCAGAACCACAAGAGCCAGGAACTAAAATCATGAAAAGATAAGTGAAAAATAGGTTTTAGACAGCATCTTGTCATCAGCGGTGCCGATACTGTCTAAAAACCAATGGATTGTTTCTAATAAGTATGATCTGAGCAATAAACATACTTAGACACCGTACAATCCATAAGAAACAGAAGAAGTGAATAAACAGTGGCTTTATCATTGAACACCAAACTCGGCGCCAGACAAAGTGAAAGTTAAGACACCGCAAGAAGACTGACGTCACAAACATTGCAACCATGGAGCAAATGGATTCAGCAGACTTACAAAGGACACTGTTTTTTAGGAAATAATTACCTAAGTTTATTTAGACATTTATTATGACTAAGAGTTATTATGTTTTATTTTAATTACACTAGTTTTTATTTACTTTTTTAGTAGTTATTTACTAACTTTAATTATTTAGTTTTGTAGTACTTATTATTAGCAACAGAACATGCTATTCATTAAATCTAAAACAACCAATTATGTGCTTGAAAAGACTATCAGGGTAATAATTACATTTTAGCACTACTAACAATTCTTTTATAGGCTTATGCCTATTGTCCTTAGAACAAAGCCTATTTATTCTTACTAGTTGATTAACAATAATATTATTAAGTACAGATTTATGTTAGCGTGTTAAGTAACTTTGATATTTTACTATATTAAAGTCATATCCTGATCTTTTATCATAAAGATCAAAAGTAAAATTACTATGAGAATTTATTTTTATGTTTATATCTAAGAAGTTTACTATATATATATATAATATATGAGTGTGTGTGTGTGTGTGTAATATACCCATTACATCACGTCCTTAAACTGTAACCTGAAAGGAAGAACTAGCTCATATTTACATGGCTGTAACTAGAGTCAGCCTGAAAGGAATAGAATTAAATTTGGAGGAAATCGGGCCGAATCGTGTATCAGAGCGACAAGAGTACATCCGTCCATTTCAGAAGAACGGATAGGAATAATATCACCTTTCAACATTAAACGCGAGGGGAGGTACATGTGACTCATTTGTAGGGTCAGCAGATTTTGGGGCTCGCAATGCTAACCCACTCCTGACTCCAGACGTATACACGTGCAGAAATGCAAAGACATGCGATTCATGGGACATGTTCTGTGGCTAGCAGCCATACTCAACCCCTTTTTTTTTTTTTTGCGCCTCGGGCCGCGTTCGCATAAGGGGGCGTCCATTAATTACGTGAAGCTTTTGGGGGGGGGGGAGTCGAGCCGAATCTCACCCAGTCTTACGGGGGGGGGGGGGGGGGGGGGGGTTCTCGGCAAATATCACGTAATTTTTTTCCGCAAGAAACAGTGTAAAATTGCGAGAAAACTGGGTTATATTAAGTAAAACATGTTTTCTACACTAAAATATGGCTAAATTCTACACAATAGTTCCAGTAATCACTCTTGAGACCACACATGAGTCCCCGTGGACTGAATTAGAATGAATATTCTTTTACGAATTTTAGTAGTTCATATTTAAGTATTTTATTGTTCGATTTTTTCACTGTGATTTTAGACTACGTTCTTAGTAGTCTTAAATAATAGTCTTAACTAGTCTTAAATAAAAATAATTAAGCAAATTATGTTTTTTTAAATAAATCCAACGCAATCAAGCACAGATTAACGTATTTACACAAAAAATACGCATTTTGAAAAATCTCACGTGAGATTAGGGGGGGGGGAATGTTGTCGAGCCAAATCTCACGATATCTCACCAGGGGGGTGGAGGAGGTCGAAAAATCGCCAAAATCGCCTCACGTTATTAATGGACGCCCCCTAATTTCCAAATTGAGAGGGCCTCAACGTTATAGTGATATGACGAAAAAAATCCTTATAGGGGAAAACATTATTGGTTGAACTCCGTTTGGTTAAAGATAAGGATGCACACCACCTGATAAACCAACAAATATTTTCTAAAATTAAAACAGAATAACAGTACTTATTATTTATCATCATACCAGTCAATACTAGCTCAAACATTAACAACAGCGTATTTCCCAATATGATTTTTTTCATCATATTTGTGTACTTCAAAATGCATTATTCCAAAAAAATAAAACTCAAAATTAAACTTTCTTTCAATTGTTTATTTAAAAATTAGTGTGATTTTCTATACTGAAGACATCTTTTACTATATCAGACAAATCGGGTTTCTAATTGTTACATGTTAGCCTCAATACGTCATCAAGGTGAGAATCAGTAAGTCGATTCCTGTATACGTTTTTCGCATATTTCCTTTTAGAATAAGATGATTCACAGTTACGTTGATGCGAATAAGGTGAGCAACAGAAAGGCACAATTTTGTACAGTTTTATATGTTTCAGGGACTAATTTCCAAAAATCTATGTCCTCTCTCTTTTCTTTAAAAATAGCCTTCAGATTAGTATCATTCTTCAACTCGATAAATACATCAAATAACTTTACATAATCCTATCCGAATTATCTATCAGCTAATTGTGTTATAGTTGCTGTTTCTAGGTGCCAGGGATTGTCTATAAGCAACAAACAATTATTGATATCAAAGTATGTCAAGCAATCATACGTTGACAAACAATCAATGTATGGTGTGACATTGTCTCCATTACTCCACGAAAATTGCAATTATATAAGTCTGTGATGCTCGTTCCTACCCCTCAACATGAACATGTCATCTATCGGCGAAAAGTTAAACTGAGCGGTCTCATAAACTCTAGGATAAGAGGCCATAAATTTTGTGTAATATGCGATTCTGACGTTAAAAAAGGCATAAATCCCAGAGTGGTTCGATGGCTCTCCAGAATTGTGACACTATAGCGACATGTGGAATCCCATAAACTTTGGATACTTACGAGCATTTAAAACGCCGGAGAATGCTTTTGAATTCGCCGACCGTATAAAAGAAGACCCCCAATACTCCACGAGAGAGAGATCTGTTTTGAGTGCCAGAGAGTACGCAGCTCTGCTGGTCTTTCGGTCTGAGAGGCCAGAGTTCGTCTGTGAACCCGAAGCCGTCCTGACGTATCTAACTGTAAAATTCTAACTCGCTGTACATACCTGCTTTTTGTAGTTGTAGTGTTTAGTTGTAGTTTGTAATTGTTTAAGGTAGCGTAGTAAAGTAATTGAAGCGAAACGCTTGTCTTATTAATGCCTACGTCACAGCTGGTGTCAGAAGAAGTAGGATAATTCAGTTAGAGTTAGTTAGAGGTTTTTAGAAGAAGAATACGTCAGTATTTAGATATTGTTATAAGAAGAATACGTCAGTATTTAGATATTGTTATAAGAAGAATACGGCAGTATTTAGAGTTTTTTAGAAGAAAGTGTACGAGAAATTCGTCTGGAGCAAGAAAATTAGTTGCTGAAGCTTGTGATTTTGAGAAAACTTACGCCAGTAAGAAAAATCGTTGAAGATTGTGATTGTGAGAAATTCACGGTACGAGATAACTTAGTGTTCCGGGGCCGAAAAGAGATATTTTCGCCGTGCTGTGTTGCCAGAAGGAAGGAGAAAGCAAGAATATTCTTTTCTATTCCTGTGGGTTCGAAAGTTGTATCATACTCCGTTCAACGCTAGGAACGACTGTTTAGATTTCGGCTGCAAGTTTCGTCTCCTGAGGTCAACGGTACAGCTGATTTTCCCCCGTGTGGTTCGTGTTTCGAGAGTGCGGGAGAGGAGCGAAAAAAGGTGTTTGACCTATATTTGCGGGAGAGAAAGAGAAGTGTGTGTTGTGTTATTGTGGGCCTAAAGGCTGAAGATTATTTTTGTGTTGTGCCTATGTATTATAATAGATTCAAGCAGCAAAAAAAGGGGTGTGTCTATTTCCAAAAATTCTAGAAGTTATTGCTTAAAATTCTGTAGTTAAAATTCTTAAAATATTCAAAAATTTTGAAGACCTATCGGAAATATCTTTGTTGATTATCAGATTAGAGAGAAATCGAAAAAAAAAATATGATGAGATTCAATTGTTTTGTTTAAAGAGTGTAGATGATATATTGTTCTCTTTGTAAAATTATTTTTAATATTATTTTAAAGAAGTTCATTTTATATTGTTAAATACTTTTCTCTAAGAAAATATTTATATCTAAGAGTTTTAATTTTGTGTAAATTTTAATAGTACTGTGATTCTATTGAGTTTTTAACTTACAAGATATTATTATAAATATTATTATTATTAAGTCGGTAAATTAACGGGTAGCAATGGCGTTTTTGGGCAAAGGAAAAAAAGAGGATCTAGTAAAACTGGTTCAGGAACTGGAGATACCTAGGAAAGGAAGCGAAACAATACTGGAACTGAAGGTTTTGGTTACAAGCCAAGAAAATTATGATCCCGAATTCGTGGCTGAATTATACCAGCGTATTTTGAAGGCGAATCAGAAAGAGTTGGAAAGACGAGAAGCAGAGCAATCTCGTATACATAATTGGGAAGGGAAAAAGCCCTACATAAGGAAAAATTGTAATGGGAGGCGGAGTTAAAAGCCAAAGAATTGGAATTAAATTTTGAATTAGAAAAATTAAGAATCGCACAAGGAACTTCTAGTTCCCAGTCCACCGCAGAAAGTATAAATTCGAGATCCACTGATTTAAATTTGAAAAAATTAATTCCCGAATTTAATCCGGATAAAACGGACATTAGTTTATATTTAGTACTTTTTGAGCGACAGGTTAAACGCGCAAAAATACCTAAGGAGAATTGGCTTTCGCACCTTGTAGGACTCCTACCGATTGATATAATTAGCGTTATAGCCAGAGAACCAGAAGAGTCCGCAGAAAATTATGATCACATAAAACAGACCCTCTTACTCCGTTACAAATTAAACCCGGAGTCTTTTCACCAGAAATTTGTATCCCATCAAAAGAATCCCCTGTCAACTTGGAAGGACTTTGCGTTCGAGTTGTGGAACTTTTTACGAGAATGGCTAGATGGTTTAGAAATTGATAATTTTGAATCTCTGAAAGATCTTTTGGTTGCGGATCAAATAAAGAAAAGGGCAAAGATGGAGGTACGTGAGCACTTCATAGATAAATAGTCCGTTATAAAAACGGAATCGGAAATGGTTAAGTTACTAGATGGGTATGACAGTGTAAGACCAATGGGCCCAAAATTTAAAGATGCGAGGGATAGTAGGGTAGAGAGAACGCTTCCGTTCATACAAGAGAAGCCTCGGGAAAATAAGCCAAAGTTCTATCCCCCTGGTGCGTCAGCAGCACATGGTCCAGTAAACCGAATTAGGGCGTTTGATCGCAGAGTAAATTTAAAGTGCTTCGGCTGTGGCTCCGAAACGCACCTTCGCTCATCCTGCCCACGATTTCAGAAAAAAACAACGTCGGGTTCCGTAAACAATGTGCAAGAAAGTGAAAAGCCTGATCTGTTAGAATCCTATACATTCCCACGTAATTTGATTGACCAAAAGATTGACATTCTTAGGGACAGCGGTGCATCTCTTGACATTGTTAGTAGAAGATTCATTTGTCCACAAGAATTTACAGGTGAGACAGTTTGGATAAAACAACCGCTGAGTTTAAAGTTAATTTGCTTACCTTTAGCTCGTGTGGAGATAGCGGGAGATTTTGGGAAAATTATTACTAAGGCGGCTATATGCGGAAACCATTTGGACCAAAATCGGTATTTATTAGGAAATAAAACGGCCGAGATGATACGAGAGAAATATGGATATGATTTTTTTTCGGTAGAACAGCTAAATGCCGTCCAAACGCGCTCTCATACGAAGAGCTTACGAAAAGAGGCCGAAACGGTCAAACGGGATACAGAGAGCGTGGTTGAATTGAGGGTAGATAATCGCGAAGAACAGGAAAATAGCATTCCGATAGAAACGGAAGAGTCAATAGTAATTCCAGCATTGGAGGAAGAAGCTCCAGAATTAGACCTCTTAAAGATAGATAAGAAAGGTTTTTTGGAAGCGCAGAAAAAGTGTGAAGAAGTAAAAGAATTAGTTAGCTGAGTAAGCGAAACAAGTGCAGGAAAAGCAGATAAAACGTATTCGATCATTGATGGAATTTTAGTTCGGAATCGCGAAGATCGTTTTGTAAATGTTACAAAATTATTAGTAATTCCAAAGGCATTGAGACATCAGGTAAAAACGCTGTGTCATGAAGGCACGTCAGCGCATTTAGGTGGAACTAAATCAAAAGATAAATTGATTAGATAATTTTATTGGCCAAATTGCTATAAAGACATGGACGAGTTCGTGCGTAGATGTGACCAATGTCAAAGAGCAGGGCGTCCGAACGAGAAGAATAAGGCTCCATTGAAACTGGTTCCGGTAATTCAGGAGGTTTTTAGCAGAATTAATATTGACACGTGAGGACCCTTACCTTTGACCACCGAGGGACACCGTTACATATTGACTGCAATATGCATGACATCTAAGTACCCGGAAGCGATTCCGCTAGCAGATATTAGCTCAGTTAAAATAACCGAAGCGTTATTAAATATTTTTAGCCGTACAGGATTTCCTCGCGAAGTGCAAAGTGATTTAGGAACTTCTTTCACTTCGGCCCTAACTACAGAGTTTTTTGATAAATTCGGTATTAAGGTACACCATAGCTCTGTACACCATTCGCAAAGTAATCCTGTAGAACGTTTTCATAGAACTGTAAAAAGACTTTTGAGGGCATTATGTCTTGAAACAAGTGCGGATTGGGATAAACATTTACCAGCCATTTTATTAGCTCTCCGTACGGTAGTATATGAAAGTACAGGCTATACACCATCTGAATTAGTATATGGTAAGAACTTACGAACCCCTGAAACCTTGCTAATGGAACGTTGGTTAGATCCGCTCCCTGAAGGTGACTTAGTAACAGAGTACGTTTTTAATTTAATAAATAGGTTGAAAAGATGTCGAGAATTAGCGATAACGCGAGTAGAGGAAATGCAAGGGAAAAGAAAAGTCTGGTACGATAAGAATGCAGTGAAACGGGAGTTCAAGGAAGGAGATTTAGTCTTAGTTTTGGCGACGACTCGACCTTCGAAGCTTTCATTGAATTGGATAGGACCTGGAAAGATTAGGAATAAAATATCGGAAACCAATTATGTAGTAGAAATTCCTGGTAAGAAAGATAGAACTCAAATTTACCATATTAACATGCTAAAACCCTATTACACTAGACCCGAACATGTAAAATTGTTGAGTTATGAAGGCGATCTTGAAGTGAAGGAAGATCATGATTTAGATATCCCGTATTTAGAAAACAATCCTACGAATTTTGATTTTCGAGAATTAGTTAGACTTAGTGAGCTAGAGAAAAATTTGACAGCTGGTCAAATTGACCAGTTAAAAGAAGTATTGGATAGGTTTGCTTCGTGTTTTTCAAATGATCCTGGTTCCACAAATTTAGTAGAACACGACATTACTTTAGTCAGCGATAAACCGATAAGATCAAAACCCTATCGCACTTCACAGAGACAAACGGAAATATTCAAATCAGAGATCCAGAAAATGTTACGGTTAGGGATTATCGAAGTAGGTGAGTCGGATTACACCTCACCGTTAATTTTAGTTGGGGCCCCAGGTAAAGACCCTAGACCATGCGTAGATTACCGAAGGCTGAATGAAATCATTAAGACAGAGTATTTCCCCCTTCCAAACATCGAAGAGCGAGTGGAAAAAGTATCATCGGCTAAATACATTACAGTATTGGATTTGGCTAAGGGATACTGGCAGATTCCTTTAAGCGAAAAAGCGCAAAGATATGCTGCGTTCTGTACAACATTCGGAACTTTCAGATGTCTAAAAATGAGTTTCGGTTTAAAGAATGCACCATTTTTCTTTAGTAAACTTATGTCGGATGTATTAAGGGAAATGGAAGATTTTGCCGTCCCCTATTTAGATGACGTTGCTATATTTTCCGACACTTGGGACCATTTGAAACATATAAGTTTAGTTCTAGAGCGAATAAGAAGGGCGAATTTGAAAATCAAACCCGCTAAGTGTAAATTCGCGCAAAGCCACGTAAAGTATTTGGGTCATATCGTTGGGAATGGAGCGCGTACTCCAGCGGAAGCAAAAATTGAAAGTGTAAAATGTTTCCCGATGCCGCGAACCAAGACTCACATCCGTGCGTTTTTAGGATTAGCCGGATATTACAGCAGGTATATAAACAATTATTCCGTACTCGCAGCTCCATTGACAGATGCATTGAAGGGGAGAGCTAGAAAAGGTGAAGTTTTTTGGACTGATGCATGCGAAAAAGCGTTCCGCGCATTGAAAAAGAGTCTTAAGGATAAGCCCGTGTTACATGCCCCAAATTTCAATCGTGAATTTATCGTGCAAACCGATGCTTCGAATTCAGGAATAGGAGTAGTTTTGAGCCAAGAGTCAGAAAACGGAGAACACCCTATTCTATACCTGAGCAAAAAGTTTTCAGACGTTGAAAGACGTTACAGTACCACTGAGCGAGAATGCGCCAGTATAGTGTTTGCAATAAAAAAATTACATTATTATTTGGATGGTCGAAAATTTACAATCATAACCGACCACAATCCTTTACGTTGGTTACGTACAAACGCCAGTTCAAACCCCCGATTAATGCGCTGGGCACTTGCATTACAACCGTATGAATTTGAAGTAAAACATAAATCGGGCAGAAATCACAAGAATGCAGACAGTCTGAGCCGGGTAGGGTCCGACCCGAAAGAATTGGGTCAAACCACCGCAAACCCCTCTAGTGACAGGAAAAGAGAATTCGAACACGATTTCCCCTAATGTGGAAGGTATACTTACGAATGATGTAAGCCTTGAAGAGATAAGAAGGCAATAGTACCTTATGTTTTCTTATGTTATTTTGTTCTTGTAGTAGATAACTAAATACTTGTTATGTCGAGATATAACAACGTGAATGGTTGTATTCAAGGGTTTAGAAAGCATAATATGTATTAGAATTTTGATTTTGCTGTATAAGAAGTTTTTTTTATGTTGCATGCTTAATGTTTAGATAAAAGAGTATATTTAAAGAATGTTATATGTTATACTTACTTGTTAATACTCAGTTATAATTGTATTAGACATGAAATTAAGTGTTAGTTGAGGAAAATGAGAAATTATGAAAATGTGTGTTTATTATCGTCTGTGAATTGGATTTCTCTCTAGCACTTTTCAGAAGGTCATAACGTTAAAATTGTTAACATTTTAAGACAAAATGATGGCTTTTGTATTTATATGCAATAACTCTGAATTTAAATGGAGTGACTCTAGGATGGAATTTTTCCGAGAAAAATTCTTTTAAAGAGGGGAGGATTTGTGACGTTGTCTCCATTACTCCACGAAAATTGCAATTATATAAGTCTGTGATGCTCGTTCCTACCCCTCAACATGAACATGTCATCTATCGGCGAAAGGTTAAACTGAGCGGTCTCATAAACTCTAGGATAAGAGGCCATAAATTTTGTGTAATATGCGATTCTGACGTTAAAAAAGGCATAAATCCCAGAGTGGTTCGATGGCTCTCCAGAATTGTGACACTATAGCGACATGTGGAATCCCATAAACTTTGGACACTTACGAGCACTTAAAACGCCGGAGAACGCTTTTGAATTCGCCGACCGTATAAAAGAAGACTCCCAATACTCCACGAGAGAGAGATCTGTTTTGAGTGCCAGAGAGGACGCAACTCTGCTGGTCTTTCGGCCTGAGAGGCCAGAGTTGGTCTGTGAACCCGAAGCCGTCCTGACGTATCTAACTGTAAAATTCTAACTCGCTGTACATACTTGCTTTTTGTAGTTGTAGTGTGTAGTTGTAGTTTGTAATTGCTTAAGGTGGCGTAGTAAAGTAATTGAAGCGAAACGCTTGTATTATTACTGCTTACGTCACAATGGACAAACAATCAATGTATGTCCTGAAACTTTGTCTTAGATTCCTTGGCTAAGGCAGTTAAATAATTTAAAAATATCTCATCGTTCTTTTGGGAAATATTCATTCCATCTTGTCTAGCTTTTGTTATGGTTGGAAAGTTAAGCAATGCTTGGTTCTTTATTTCTTCGTTATAGATGCTTAATTTTTCTTCAAAAGCAAATACTTTATTCGCAAATTACGAAATGATTTTATTTTCACCCTGTCACCCACGATTAAGCTCACTAAGTTTTTCTGTGATGTCTTATAGAAAAGCTAAAAGACACCACCATCCATCATTATTAAGTTCGCTGTAAATTTTGTTGTTTTGCTCTAAAAACAAAATAATTTCTTGTCTTAAAGAAAAAAATCGCACCAGAACTTTTCCTCGGCTTAGCCATCTCACTGAGGTTTGTAAAAGGACGTCGCTATAATTACTGTTTAATTCTTCTAAAAGAATTTTAAATTTTCGTGGTTCAGTTCTCGTGCTCGAATATAATTCACTATATTTATTACGGTCTTCATTAAGGCATCTATTCCGTAAATAGAGATACTTGCTGCTAAGTTCTCTTGGTGTATGATACAGTGAAAAGACAAGAGATTTGTTAAATTGTATTTTTCTTTCAATAGGGCAACAAATCCCTTTTCAGGTCCGGTCATCGAAGGACATGCATCTGTGCATATACAAACTAATTTTTTATATCAATATGATTGTTCTCCAGGAATGTACTAATATTATGGAGACAGTCCGTGCCTCTGGTTTGATTTTTCATAGGAAGAAATTAAAAAAAATCTTCGTGAATAATGTTTCGTTCAGTACAGAATCTAATGAAAACGGAGCATTGCGATGTCACTGAAATATCGGTGCTAGAATCGAAAGCCAAACTAAAATATTTACAGTTTTTCATGTCTTCTAAGATGCGATTGAAAACGTGTGTTGCAATATCTTCAATGCGTCTAGCGCAGGTAGAATCAGAAAGCTGCATGTTTTTCATTTCAGTTATTTGGTTTTTATTGCTAAAAATTTGGTTTTTATTGCATTAATAGTTTTGTATGTGACGTCATTAATCCTAATATAAAGCTTTGAAGAATTTTCTCTAGGTATGTTTCCCATGTTAAAAAATATCTATTCTTTTCAGCTACTGCGTTCTAGGCATAAATGAATAGGCAAGTTCTGTGATTTAATAGAAACAAACAAACAAATAGCTTATGATAACTTTTCTTTTGATTTCTCCTTATTTAATTTTTTTTTTTTTTTTTTGCTTTTTCGCAGTGGTCTTTCCGTGCGAGGAGCATTTTCGTTAGGATAGGTAGGATGTTAAGAAATCATTTATGAGATAAAATAAGAAAAATGTCCTAGAAAATGTAAAATAATCAGTATGAAATTCATTTTACACATGTATATAACTCCAATTGATGCGAATAAAATCCTAATAAAGGGGAAATAGAGCTAAAATTTCATTTTAGAATAATTAAAGGGACACAAACACAAAATTATATTGTTATTGATTCTCATGATCCCATGATTTATAGAAATCGAAAGAGATTTCCTTGTGAGAAATTATCTTCCGACTCAAGGTACAAATTAGTAAAAGCGACGCTTCATTTTCAATTTGTGATGAGTTGAGGATGTGTTAGGGAGCTATTAGACTGAGCATCGGAATGGAACGAAGATATAATTCATAAAAACAAAGAGGTTCGTTAACAGAATAGAGGTTTCTCTTAAACTTTGCGTGATTGGTGAGTGACAGATCTCTCTCCCTCTCCCTTGAGAATAATCAAGACTTTCCAGAGCTTTTATAAAAGTTTTTCTCTGAAAAGGAGTTTGATTTACAAATGTGAAAAAAAGATTTTCAATAGATTTGGAGGGTCATGAACTGAAAACTCCTTTTGATGAGAAAACAAAGGGGAAGGACAGATGTTTAGCAGCTGGCTAAATATACCAGGTGATCCAATCACTTCAACTTCATGAAGTTAGTTAAGTAGAGTTGACCAATTTCAATTTTCTATTTCGACCCCAGATTAGCCAACGTTTGCAAGTCAATATCCGTTCTTCATTTTCTACGGGGCATTCGGTTATGGTAGCACAACGTTAAAAACAACACGGGGGATAAAAGTTAGGGGGCGTCCATTAATTACGTGAGGCATTTAGGGGGGGGGGAGGGAGTCGAACCGAATCTCACCCAGTCTCACGTGGTTGAGAGGGGGGGGGGGTCTCAGCAAATATCACGCAATTATTTTTCCGCAAGAAACAGTGTAAAATTGCGAGAAAACTGGATTATATTAAGTAAAACATGTTTCTACACTAAAATATGGCTAAATCCTACACAATAGTTCCAGTAGTCACTCTTGAGACCACACATGAATCCCCGTGGACTGAATTAAAATGAATATTCTTTTACGAATTTTAGTACTGCAGACCTCCCTTCAGAAGAGACCTGAGACCGGTTTTAAGGTTGCTGGCTCGGGGAGGTCGATTCTCAAAATGAGGGGTCGGGGATAATCAACACCCCAGTACCATTTCCCGTGGAAAGTATTTATCGCTCTTAAGGCATTAAGAAAATTATGAAGGTTTTAACTATTTAGGCTTTAAGAAAAACTATCGCATGTTTTGATTTCCATTTTCATGTACTCAACGTAGTAATCAACGTATTTTGGCGAGTTTTTGCCCTGAATCGTATTACTATTTCCCGAAGTAATGTAAGGGAGTTTCAGAAAACCTCGTTAAAATTTAGAATAATGTTTATTTTTATAAATACTGGATCATAAAATTTTTTTTATTATAAATACAGATTTCAGGGTATTTGGGTTTTGCAACTGTTATTTTTTTCTTTCGCCAAAGGAGACGCGATCTTTTTCGGTAATTTTGTTTTCATTTAAGGGGTTTTAGGAGTCTTACTTTTTTACTGAAGATGCAATTTAGCATCATGTCACCTTTAGCTTTATTTCTCATTCCCTATAAAACATAAATACATGAAATTTTTGCCACTGAAAGCATAATATATGTTATATGTAGAAGAATTATTTCAATGTTCTACAACTGGTATTTTAATTAATTTTTAATTTTTAATTTTGATGAAAATTTTAAAATTGTGTTTTGGCTTGAACCCATTGCGCGCAAGACTGTAGCAAAACTGTTGGTTTTAGATTTCCAAAAAATATTGATAAAGTTGTAAAACTAATGTATATTTAACGTATACTCCATTTTTAAGCAATTAAAAACTTAAATTTTTTAAATTAAAATTAAAATTACAAACCTTTGAAAAAATGCATTTTTTTATTGAAAACATGTTAATTTTAAATAATTAATGCAATTAAAAATACTAAATTTGAAGTATACATTATTCCTTGCATCAAAATAAACGTATTCACCAAGTTTTATAGAAATTGCTTTATCAGTTTCTTTATCAGTCAAAAAATGACTGCAAAAAAGACACAACTCTAGTATAATTTTACCCCAATTTCCCCCTCTAAATATCAGAATAGAACTGCACTTTAAAAGCGCCGGCCTTAGTTATTGCGGGGCCCAACTGCAGAAATTGCGATAAAAATATAATGTACAGATATTTTGATAAAAATATAATTACACACTGGCCTGTGGCGGCCTTGTGGTACAGTGCTCTGGCTTTCGGTGCTGAGGGTGCTCGGATCGAATCCCGGCGTTTCGCCACTGAAAATACCTCCGTTTATGTCGTCCCTTTATAGGTGGGTAGTGCTGGTCCGCTTATATGCACCCCCATAATAAAATATTTGAAAGTGGTGTATGTCCACTTTAAAAAAATGAGTTAACGGTGATTTTAGTAAGATATAGACACCTTTTTTTCGTACGATTTTTTCATAAAGTAAACAAAAGAATTTTGGCTATAAAATGTTATCGCAAATTTTTTTTTAAAGTGGAATAAGTCCATTCCTAATAATTATAATAAAATAAACTTGCTTATTGCAATTATTATTGATTATTACGACTTCAGTGTACACTACGCTTTAGCATATATTACTTAGCTAGTGTCTTAAAAACAACATCGTTAACAAGATAACGGTATTATTGTTCTGATTAATTGGTCAGAAGTAATTTCACTGATTTTGTTCGGTTTTCTTTCGCAATTCCTACTGTTTGGTTTGTGTTTCTTATACTAATAGATTGCAGCGTGAATATTATTTAAATATTTTTATTAAAGAAGAAAATCAAAGTTTTAGATAAATAACATTTAATACAGATGTTACACTGAGTTCACATACCTATAAAAAAGACGATAATATGTCAATTTGGTCTGATAGTGATGTTGGTAAGTAAGAGTTTACATTAAAATATCCATTTCACTGAAGCTAATGTATATAAAAATATGGAATTGAATTTCCACTTGTTTTTATTTTTTATAATATGTTATTTTTGAAAGTGGTATAAGTCCATTTGGAGCTAAAAAAATCGTTTATTTTTTAAATAATTTTAATAATTATTATTTCATAGTAAAATTTAAAAGGTGTATAGTGTTAAAAACATCACTCGAATTGATTAACGTTTGCCAATATTTTTAAATTCATTCAAATACAAACCTTTAAATATCTCGATACGTGAAAAACTGGAGTTATGCCACTTTCAAAAATAACAGCTCATATGTTAAAGCTATTTCAGTTTAGACATATTTTTAATTTTCCAGATCAAATAGGTTCAACTAGCAAGGTCGGCCCTGCCCTTTAAAGTGTGCTACCCTAATGACCTCTTCTAATCAAAATTCACAATTAACTTTATCAACACTATAAAATTTTCCCATTTTCCGCAATTTGAATAAGGAAAATTTTCTCCAAACTTTAATTTCCCCCTCTTTGAAATATTTTCTCATAACTTGGTTTTTTTTAACTTTTAAACTGGCCAAAAATATGGCTAATAAAAACGGGAAAGATATTTTGCTTGGTTGCAAATTTATACCTTGGAAAATAGACTTCAGAAATGAGCATTTAAACATTTCAGATTATACAGGACATCACGGCAGTTAATATTCCAAAAGGTATAATAGTTCCAATAGGTAATATAGTGTTTAAAATTTCCTTTCAATTGTAACTGCAGATGTGTATTTCTCCCCATCTGTTTCTTGTAAACACTGCGTTTTCTTTAGACTAAACCATTGTCAATCGGCAGAAAAACACCTGTTCGACTCTTCCTTGGGACAAATACCGATATTTGGCGAAAGTGGGGGATGTTTGGAGACAATCTCTTCCTCTTTCGTTGACCTTCGCTTTAACGTTCCACCCCTCATCAAAAAAGAACTCTCCCCGAGTGACGAGTTTCTCAGGGATCTTCTCTTTAGAGGTGACCAGTAGTTCCTATTTAAGTATTTTATTGTTCGATTTTCTCACTGTGATTCTAGACTACGTTCTTAGTAGTCTTAAATACTAGTCTTAACTAGTCTTAAATAAAAATAATTAAGCAAATTATGTTTTTTTAAATAAATCCAACGCAATCAAGCACATATTAACGTATTTACACTAAAAATACGCATTTTGCAGAATCTCCCATGAGATTAGGGGGGGGGGGGGTCGAGCCAAATCTCACGACATCTCACCAGGGGGAGGGGAGGGGGTCGAAAAATCGCCTCACGTTGTTAATGGACGCCCCCTTACGCTTCCGCCCTGAACGGATTCCATCTGCTAAAAACGGCACGGAAGTGGTACTCATTTGGTTCCCAGATGTCCCTGTTTACAATCCCAAGAAAGATTTAAGACGGTTTACATCGCAACCCTCATCAAGGGGTCATACGACTGTTAAACCGTCAAAAAAATAAATTTTTTTTTAAAAAATATATATGAAAGATTAACTTTTTCCGAGTATTTTAAGACAATCCGCTTGAAAAAATTCCCATAATTATGGAAGTTATGAATAAAAATGTGTCAGATGTAAACCGATTTAAAGGGCAATACTTCAAAGGGATTTATCTCAAAATGTGTTTTTTTCACATAACGCACTTGTTATCTCTAGAACTATTTCGTATTTTTGCATGAAATTTTCACGGATAGTACATATTATCATTTACTTGAAACTGAACCTAAATTCATTTGCAGATCTCTAGAGAATGCATTTTTCATGCATAGATAAAATTTAATTTATTAAGAAAAAAATGCACTTTTTTTCAGTTTCATAGTAAAAATAGAAATATATACAAATTTAGGTTGAAATTAAACTTTAGTTTCTGCAGTATATGTAAAAAGCAGAAATTTTGTCTTAAACTCAATTTTTTTTGGAGTATTTAGGTGCGTTTGTCCAAAGCAAACTGCTTATTATTTATGACTATCTAACAAAAATTATTTTTAACTATCAAAAAAGAAACAGGTATAAATTTACAAATAAAACATTGTTCTATGAACTCAAAAAAATTATGATTTTAAATATTATACTTTTCAAGATATACAATGTCGAATGTGACACAATTTTTATACTTTTTCGGCTTTTAACAGTCGTATGACCGTCGTATCTATAGTCCGTATGGGTACGACTATAGGGTATCCGTATTTTTATTGTTACTGATAAGCAATGCCTATTTCTGAAATCCGTTTTCCGTATTCGGATATTGATCAATAAATGCATTTTTCACTAATCTTTCTATTTGAATCTCAGTTCATACACGGGATAAAAAAATACCCTGGAAAATGTGAACTACGAAATTTTTTGTTTAAACGCTAATGAAGCATCTCTACCTTCAAAAGAACAAAAAATCCTTATTTTTTATTTATTTATTTTTTTTCAAAAATTAAGACCTTGATATGCTAAACTACTGTGAGTTTTCTTCTAGTATTTCACTAATCGCGGATTGGAAAATGCATATTATTCAATTCGATTTTCTGCTTTTGAAAAAAAAAATGAAATGGGAAGAGCATGTTTTTTAAAACTTGTTTGTACCTTAATTAAAATTTTGTAACGACTGATATCTGTAGTATGAAATTAAATGCGGGGTCCCAGCGACATGACGTTGAGCTTCTGACAGAAGTTGCTGAGTTCGCCAGTCAGTGCCTTCGTGTCTAGGCGGTAAGTCCTTCCATGGAGTCAGAGAGATGGGGGTCTTGAAGATGGAGATGTTGAGTTGGCCCCAGGGGGTAATGCTGACAGATAAGGAGTAGTCAACAATTTTCGCCCTACAATGTGCCTCTGCATGAAAAAGAAAATAAATAAATACGGAAAAATTTTTAAATTTCAAAAACGGTGCTCCTTTCCCATTATTCGTTGTTCACTCTTCCAAAAATGTTCCGTGGGGATTTTTTAAGATCTACAATGTGCGCCCATAAAGTAACCGGACAATTTTTTTATACTCACCTTCAAATAAATTTATCTCCTTCAAAATAATCGCCAAAGGAGTCTATACAATTTTTCCAACCTTTCTCCAAGTCATCGAAACACTGTTTATAGGCGTTGGAACTAACCGTTCGCAAAATACGCGTAACATTTGATTTAATATCCGAGACGTTTTCAAATCTCTGTCCTTTCGTGGCCATCTTAAGCTTCGGTAAAAGGAAAAAAATCAGCTGGCGATAAGTCGGGGGAATAGGGTGGGTGATTTATCACTGTAATTGAATGCTTAGCAAGATATTATTGTACAGAAATTGCTGTATGGGGCCTAGCATTATCGTGTAAAAGAAACCATTGCCGAGAATCAAACAGTTCCTTCCTAACTCGCCTTATCCTATTTCTTAATCGAAAAAGCACCTCCTTGTAAAAATACTGATTAATTGTTTGGTTTTCAGGGACAAATTCGTGGTGAATATAAATCCTTAGTAATCTAAAAATGCAAAATCTATGAAAGAACAGCGATTTGAAAATGTCTCGGATATTAAATGAAATGTTTGCGAACGGTTAGTTCCAACGCCTATAAACAGTGTTCCGATGACTTGGAGAAACGTTGGAAAAATTGTATAGACTCCTTTGGCGATTATTTTGAAGGAGATAAATTTATTTGAAGGTGAGTATAAAAAAATTGTCCGGTTACTTTATGGGCGCACATTGTATATTCGAGTTTTTTTAGTATAGTCAATGAATTTCAATAACTGTAACTTTTGTGGCAAGGAGAACATCTAGTTAGTAATTGATCTCAGTCCGAAATGGATTCCGTAACACATGAAATTGTAGCAAATTTTTAGAGTTCTTCAACACTGCAACCGATTATTAAGGACACTTCCGGTTTCCTTTTATACAGAACTAAGATGATGTTACGACTCGGAGGATCTTTTCCAAATTTTGAAACGGATTCCATTTTGAAATGACAACTTGCTTTCTTTGATGGCGTAGCCATTTTACAACTGCGCTTTCACGGAACAACTATAGAGCAGAGGTGGGGAACGCGCGGCCTTCATAAAAGCTAGCACTTGTATTAATTAATTTTTAATTATATAGATTACAACAATTTCCAAATCAAATAAAGAACGGCATGAATGCATGTACAGTGTCGGCCAAAATAAAGTTCACATTTTGAAATTGTTGTTTAAAGTCGCTACAATTGTATATTTATCCAAATGAGCTTCGTTCACCTCGATTGTATGATACTTTAACTACACTTTATATGTAATTTAATGCTCAGAGTTTCTTAGCAATACAACCAGACATGTTATATGATATCTACACAAAAACTATTTTCTTACTATTATTGTCGTGAATGACTCCATGTACGTTAAAACGTATTATTTTTTCTGCAAAAAAAATAATAATTAATGATTAATGTTATAACAAGTTTTATCCTTATTTGAATACAAAAATATTTTATATTGTAACTTTTTATGTCAAATAATACATAAATAAGGACTTAATTCTTTTTGTTATTTTTCTATATAATGCACGAAATTGTTAAAACTATATCTAACTATAATAATTTCATAAAAGTCGCCTTTATAGGTTCATCAACTTATGCGGCCTCCTTTATTACTACCTAATTTACATGTGGCCTCTAATGGTAAAAAGGTTCCCCACCTCTGAACTAGACCCACCAGTTCAACTTTTTGGACACAGAAAAAAACTCTAATATATAAGGTAACAGATCTGGGAATTTCCAGTTCTTATCTTGTACCCTTTTTTTTGTATAAATTTTTTAAATGTGTCAAGGTTTTTTGGACACCCTGTATTTTTAAGAATTTTCCTCTAGTAGATTGTTAGTTATTGTATTTTAAATTTTGCAGAAAAATCCGTAACTTGATTACGAAAGTCAATCTGCTTTCTATATATGAAATGGTAGACAATTTATATTCGTATAGAGGTACAATGGTAAAAATTTTTCAACAATGTAGGACAAATAAATTTTCTGACCAACGACTTTAAAATTTGCTAAATTAATAAAACCCACGTGTTTGGTAACAACTGTCTGACGAAAACCATCATGGGTACTTCCTTATTATAGCCGAAACTTGGCGGATATCCTTGGCGCAATATCCGCCCGCCAACATCTAATTTCACAGTGGCAACCTGTTTTCTAACCAGTAGTTATACACATTTCCAGCAATAGCATGCTAAAAAATACAAATGTGTGGAAAACGCGGCAGATGAAGAACAAAATTTCGATCATGAATAATTTTACCTTTAATTCAAAAGTGCGTACTAATAACAAAACAGAAATGCACGAAAACTACGTATTTAAAATGGCTAGGTTAACAGAAACGCAAACTTTCGAAGCTAAAATTTTGCATGGTGGTAACTCCTAAGCCCTACGTGCCTACTAAGAAATATCTTTTAACAATACAAATTTTAAAGGTTTTAAAAGGGGCTTAACCTCTTTCCCCCCTCTAGAAAAACACCCACTTTATCTCTGGTACGAATAGGTCTAGGAAGCTGAAATTTAGTATGGTGGTTCCCCTTAAGCCCTAGGTACACACTAATAATCTTTTTTAAAGGCTGGAATTTTAAGGGGTTTCGAACCCCCTCCCCCCCAAAAAAAATCACTGTATTTCTGGAACCAAAGGGCCTAGGAAGCTGAAATTTTGTATGGTGGTTCCTCTTAAGTCCTAGGAGCACACCAATAAATATTTTTTTAAAAGTTCGAATTTTAAGGGGTTTCGTCCCCCCCTCCCCCCCAAAAAAGTCACTATATTTCTGGAACCAAAAGGGCCTAGGAAGCTGAAATTTTGTATGGTTGCTCCTCTTAAGTCCTACGTGCACACCAATAAATATTTTTAAAAGTTCATATTTTAAGGGGTTTAGCCCCCCTCCCCCGACAAAAACCCACTGTATCTCTGGAATCATAGGGCCCAGGAAGCGGAAATTTTGTATAGTGATTCTCCTTAAGCCCTAGGTGCACACCAATAAATAATTTTTTAAAGTTCAAATTTTAAGGGATCCCCCCCCCAAAAAAAAAAAAAATTACCCACTGTATCTCTAAAACCATAAGGCCTAGGAAGCTGAAATTTTGTATGGTGGTTCCTCATTAGCCCTAGGTGCACACCAATAATTTTTTTTTAAAGTTCGACTTTTAAGGGGTCTTTCCCTTCCACCTTTCCACCCCCCAAAAAACCTAATGTATCTCTGGAACCATAAGGTCTAGGAAGATGAAAATTTGCATAGTGGTTCCTCTAATACCCTAAGTGCTCACAAAGAAATTTTTTTGAACAATTCAAACTTTAATGGGGATTTAAAGAGATTTTACTCCAAAAATAAAACACCGATTGACTGCTAATTGTATCTGTAACCATAAATTATAGGAATCTAAACTTTTTCCATAGAGGTTGCTCTTGGACACTTGGAGTTAACTAAGAAATCTTTTTTAAAAAAACAAACTTTAAGGGGGCTAAAAGAGATTTAAACCCCCAAAATAAAACCCAGTGATCACTGTATGCCTGAAACCATATGGCCTATGAAGCTAAGGGGGCGTCCATTAATTGCGTGAGGCTTTTAGGGGGGAGGGAGTCGATCCGAATCTTACCTAGTCTCACGTGAGGGAGAGGGGGGTCTCGGCAAATATCACGTAATTTTTTCCCGCAAGAAACAGAGTAAAATTGCGAGAAAACTGTGTTATATTAAGTAAAACATGTTTCTACACTAAAATATGGCTAAATCCTACACAATAGTTCCAGTAGTCACTCTTGAGACCACACATGAGTCCCCGAGGACTGAATTAGAATGAATATTCTTTTGCGAATTTTAGTAGTTCCTATTTAAGTATTTTATTGTTCGATTTTCTCACTGTAATTCTAGACTACGTTCTTAGTAGTCTTAATTACTAGTCTTAACTAGTCTTAAATAAAAATAATTTAGCAAATTATGTTTTTTAAATAAATCCAACGCAATCAAGCACAGATTGACGTATTTACACTAAAAATACGCATTTTGAAAAATCTCACGTGAGATTAGGGGGGGGGGGGTCGAGCCAAATCTCACGACATCTCACCAGGGGGGGGAGGGGGTCGAAAAATGGCCAAAATCGCCTCACGTTATTAAAGGACGCCCCCTAAAATTTTGCATGGCTGTTCCTCTTAGGCTGTAGGTGCTGACCAAGAAGGCTTTTTGAAAAGTAACTTTAAAGGAGGTTATAAAGTGGGCTGAAATCCCCAAAATAAAAATGAAATATTCAAAACCCGTATTTAAAGTCTGATCACTGTCGTTAAATTATCCTTCTGAAGAATAACCCCACCTTACTGCTAAAGTTAATTAACATTAAATGAGCCAAATGACATAATTCGTGGCACTCATGTAATCTGTGGCGAAGCACGTGTATTCAATTAGTATGAATTATACGAAAGCAGTTACTAACGGGCCGTCCGTCCACCAGACAGATGACTTTGAATTGATTGATTGAGAGGGCGAAGTTTCATAAAGGGCACTATTAATTTGCAGTATCCCCACAAAACCACAAAAAATAAAAAAATTTTATTCGTATTAACATCCACCACTACCTGGTATGATATGAACATACCTGCATTACAAAATGATAAATTTTCATGTGAAAAGAAATCGGCTGGCTACTTTAGCCTATATTCCTACAATACAAAAATTCCAATTTCCTGAAATTTGTGTTATTGGTGACATAATAATGCATTATACATTGAAATTATATAAGTGCATGTATTACGCAGAATTGCACATGTCTATGTTTCGAGATGCACCAACAGTTTGAGCAGCAGCATGTTAAAAAAGTACAAACAAGTATGTGGAAAGCGCATGGAACAGTAAAAAAAATCGGCAGATGAACAACAAGATTTAGATATAAATAATTTTCGATCTAATTAAAAATTTTCTATTCCAGACAAAATCGAAATACACAAAAATATTTGAAATGAGGATGTTAAAAGAAAAACAATATGAAATAGTATAAAGATGAATAAAAAGCCGTGCACTTTTTTGGAGGCCGCAATTCTGCAATTTCCGGAGAGGTAGGAATCTAGATGTCCCTTGGCAGGAGTATGCTCACCGGTCATCGAGTCGCATCTGTGGTCCAGTTCTTCCAGCAGTCTGTCTATATCAGGGGTGAGCAAATTTATTTTCAATTATATCTGTTTAAAAAACCTTATCAGCAAAAGATTATCTGTAATAACCTCTTTTACTGACTTTCATACAAATGTATATCTGGTGAATCGAAAAAGAAAATAACAGTTAGCGTTAACGTTTTGTGTTGTTGCTAATAATAGTGTCTTTAAATTGGGTTAATATGTATGACAGTTAAAATTATACTTACAGACTAATACAAATTATCCACAAAAACATGTAGCTTTTTTTTTATATTCAGTTGTTTTACATCATTTACATTATCACGTACAAATCAAATATTAAGATATCAAATTCTATGTTCTCAAGAAATTTTGGTTGGCACGTGGAAAAATTTTGTGTCAGAGATTTGGCCGATTTTGGCACGCGCTCTCAAAAAGGTTGCCCAACCCTGGTCTACATGATGCTGCCCTCCTCGACATGGTCGCGAATAGCCGACATTAGCATTGCGATTAGGCACTTGTACCATAAAAACCTCTCCCGACTCACCGCCGTGATACGCCACATAAAATAAAGAATAATTTCAAAACGAAACTTAAAACGGGAAGCTCAGATAGTGAAGAGCAAACAATACTATCAACGAGGTCTGGGCGCATAATTGGCGCTTTATTGCCGTTTTCTCGCCAAACCGAAAAGTTTCAGCTACAATACATAAATACCAAAATGGGACGAGATTTCGGGAAAATTATCGTAAGTTTGATTACGATTCTCTGCGCCCGATCAAATGATTCCGATTTGAAATTGAGTGCTTAGCAATACGGAAGAGTAATAAACGCATATCACCGGATTTTTATTTCAAAGTCTGGTTAATAGTATGGAATTTGATTAACTTTCATGTTCCGATTTTCATCTTATAAGGCGAAATGTCGCAACGTCACTGGCTACGTCAGTTTTCGTCTACTATAGATCACGTGATTATCGTGTGGCAGAAAACAGAAGCCGTTCCTATGCGTTTGCATGTGTTTTTGGACGATACCTTCATTTTGAGTTAAATAATTTAAGTTTATTTATAAAATTCTTCATATTAGTTGTATGCAACAGGTATTTTAACACTTTTTTTCAATATTTCGCAAGGTTTAAGAGAATATAATCATTCTTTCGTTGAGAATGATTATTATTATGTTGAGATATGTATAGATATCAGGATAAGTTATTTCAGGCCAGAGTCTTTTATCGTAACTCCAGTCTTCCCCTGCAATAAATACGGGTCACATACTGAATAAACCTTTCCGGGCTGTACCTGAATGTTTAATTTAGTGATATACCTTTGTTTAGATACCGTATCTAAAGACTTTGCGTAATATGAGAGCATTTTATTCAACAAGCTGTAAGAATGCTCATTGAACACCATGTTAAATTACGCAATGTTTTGCCACTCCTCGCCAAACAAGAAGTAAAATCTGCAAGAGTTGAGATGTGACATGCTGCGAGACACTGCCCTATAATTGACGTATCTGGAAAAATTGTCTGTTAATTTGGGATGAATAAATTTCAAGTTAGTGAAATTCCATAGAATGCAAAAAATTTGTTTTCTTTATTTGTTTATGTATGAAAAAATGTATGCCGATTTATGTTCCTATTTATGTTCCAATTTGGAACTCGCCTGCGAATTATCACTGTGTCTATAACTGTGTTTGCGAATTATTACTGTGTCTGAGAAGTTTCTTGCCAAGCAGTAAAATTTTTAATGCCATTTGCGACCACATATTTATGTGAAAAAGGATTTTCTGCAATGACTGCGATGAAAACCAACTATAGAGCTTTGCTGTTCATTGAATCGGATTAAACTGACAAACATTGAGCCCGATATTACTTCTTTAGTTAATAATAAACAGACCCAACCTTCTCACTAATTATATATTTTTTAAAGTGAGTACTAAATTTTATGTATATGTTTAGCAATAAAAATATATCCCAAGTTACTTGTCATTATTACAAATGTTCTCCATTGCATTTTATTCCCCATTTCAAAATTTTTGGTCTACCGGTACGTCATCAAATTGTTTACAACGTGCAGGTACAGTACTATAAAAAGGTTGGGAATCCCTGCTCTATGGAATAGTTCCGGCCAGGTTGCATTAGAAACAAGAAGAACGTGATTGTCCGATAAGAGTCTGTCAGACTCTCGGCTCTCATTCTTAAGTGGGATTGAATGAAGGTGAGTAATAGTACCTTCAATAAGCCCCAAAAGAAACGCAAACAGGTGTCGAAACGGAATACACCTTTGGAAATGCTCGACAATAGGTGAGATAGTCAGATCATTTAGAATGATTAGTGAAAACCGTTAGCGGCACACTTCCAAGGGAATAGCCGTCGACAGTGAAATTCACCATAGGTGGTCTGCGTAGCTCGGATTCGAAAAAGGTCTGTTGTTCAAAGGCGAAAAGAGGGAGATTGTTCGAGAAAGAGCAAAAAGAGTCGATAAATACAGACGCCGGTAACGAATGAGGACAGATTAGATTTGGACTTTTGAAAAGCCGCCACGCGTGCAGAGAGACGGGGGTCTCGTTTGGACTTTGATAATGAACCCCGCTCTCATGAGTGCATCAACGTTCTTCGGAACAAACTTTTGTAAATGATTATTTAACCCAGATTTTGATGGTTCAATCAACTAGATATAAGTAAGAGTTGGTTCTACAGTTATGATTAATTCTACAAAATACTGATTTGTCGGATCACGACGATAAAGGTTTACAGAGTCGTTTCTACTTCTGACACCGCATTTCCACAGTCGGCGAGTCGAATGTGTAAACATCCTCTGAGAGCGGCACGAGTCAAAGGAAGGCGAGGCGTGTGAGGGCGTCAAAGGAAGTCAAGAGACGCGAATGGGAGAGCGGTCACTCGTGTCGATGCAGGAACGTCGCGAATGTCTTGGTGACGAGGGGTGGGTTCACCATTCGCCACTTGAAGTCTCCCTCCCCCTCTTATCTCCACCGAACTACGAAGTAGTCTGCAATTTTCTCTACACTTCAAAAGTAATAGAAAGGATCCTTTGATTCAGAAATAAATTAAGATACCAGCGTAATTTTACACCACATATTTAAGACTAGCCGGCTATGTTCGGGCTTCGGCCAGCTACACTCAGGCCATCCGTCCACCAGACAGACGGCTATTATTCGTTTTTAATAAACGCTCAACGTAATAATTCATCAAACTAAAAACAATCCCAGGCCTGCAGTTCAAAGTGGCGCCAAAAACTCTCTATATGAATGCACAAAACACATAATGGCGATACATTGGCAAAAAAAAGTAGCCACGCCAACACGGTTGCCACAACAACTATGTTCGCCAATACTCTGCCAACAATACGAGGGTTGCTACAGCGCAAGGGCTCTCGTAAGAGCTCTTTGGAAGAATCCAAGTCTCTGAGCATGCGCATTTGTGCACATTTCAAAGAGCCATTACGCAAGGCAGATGCTTGTGTTTACATCAGATGATCTCAAGATTAGAATCCAAATAACTCTAAAACTATTGAAGTAACAGATTAAGTGTACGCAGAAAAATTATCAGTTTTTAAAGCTCTTTCCAAATATGTAACATTTATGTACTTTCATGCGAAAAAATATACACCGATTTTTGACCAAAATGGCTGCCAAAATCGCAATAGGCCTTCTCAGGATGAGTGATCTCCAGAAACGTGATGTCACGTGATGCCGACGGACTCCACGGCATTCTCCTCTGTTACTTTATTTATATAGACACACAATTTTAATAACAAGCAATAGTCTTCCGTTTTCTATTCTTAGTATTTGTTTCGTTTTACTACTTCATAAACAAAGCTATAAATTTTAGTTCTAGTTCTAATAACTTGGCATTTAACAAATCAGGTCTCCTCTATATTCCGTATCATCAGTTATTATTTTGTCTATTAAAATACATTGATATAGAACCTACGTGTATAAGAGAAACCATCTCTAATCAATTACTGAGGTATTATATAAAAAATAGTATATTTTTATTTATATTTATTTTTTAGTCTAGTCATTTAGATCACCCCCCCCGCACACATATACAGTCGAATCTCCATATATCGAACTTCCCTATATCGAAATTTTCTATATATCGAACTCTTAGCAAATCTCCATGTTCATTACATAGAAAAACTGGTTCTATATATCGAAATAATCTCTATATATCGAATTTCTTTTTCACGACATATTGGGAGATTTTATTCCACTTTAGAATAAAATCTCCCAATTTTTGGCGTTTGAAACAATACTTCGTGGGCTTCAACTCGTGGAAAATGTCCCTGATGAAGTTTTTAATGGACTGAATAAATGCGAGCATTTCTTTGATGAACTTTCTGAAAAACTGGCTGTTCAGCAAGATATTCGTAGATTTTTTTTAAAAGAATGTAACCGTGATCACTGTAACCACTGACTGGATTACTGTTTTTTTAAAAGGTATATAGTACTCAATAAATCTTTCATATTAATTAATTCTTTAGTTATTAACTTTCATTTAATGTGATTCGCATATAAATTGGAAATGGAGTTTCGTATACGAAAATTAGCTTTAATTTTAATGTTTTAGGAGAATTATGATAAAACTAAGATCAATTCTATATATCGAAATTTCTATATATCGAATTTTTTCCGGCATTTTGCTACTTCGATATATGGAGGTTCGACTGTATGTATATAAATACGCTTTATGTATTTAAATACGCTTTTAAATGCATACGCATTCAAATACAATAATGCGTACAATTAAATGCGTACAAGTGTATTAAATACATACAGTGTCGGCGAGTCGAATGTGTGTTTGGGATACAGTGGTATCTCGACTTACGAGTTTTTCGAGATACGAGCAGATCTTTTGCTTCGAGTTACGAGCAAAAATTCGGGTTACGAGCAAGCTTCTGATATCCCACAGCTAGTTTGCGCAGCGAATACCGTGTGTTCATCAAATGAGAACGCGAGAAGCATATAATCTTTACAACCTTTATGTACAATTATTATACAATCTTATACATATTATTCTAAGACTACTACCCAGTCTTAAACCGAGAGATTAGCACTCAACAATTATCACCCGGGGCAGCTTGCTCTGCCCACACTTGATTCGCCCTACCAAAATCGAACGTCCACAGAGAAATAGCTTCAATTCCTTCCCCCACACTGGTACTCGCAATGGGTTCTAGGGGATGGGATAACCTTGGTCTTAGGATCGCAAGCTCTCCTCCTTCTACGGATTCTCAGAAAGATGAATTTAGACATTACATCCCAGTGAACGATGCAACAATAATTCAGCTTCCGTGTCTCACTTTAAGAGGGTAGCTCGAAATAAAAGCGAAAGCGAAGAAAATGTGGCGAAAAGATCAAATATCAACGAATAAGATTTAATTTTACAGTTCAGCTTTTCTCCTCCTCTTTCATCAGCATCTTCAAGTCTGATTTCCAAGGTAAATGTTGCACATTACACTTAATAAAACAAGTTTATTGCAGTACATTCTATTGTATTGCGTTTTTATACAACCTTCGTCATTTATAAGCAAATTTTTCTTATTTAAAAACATGTAACCAAAAATTGCTGTGTTTGGGGGGAGCCCGGAATGAATTAATGGCATTTCCATTCATTTCAATGGGGAAAATTGATTCGAGATACGAGTATTTCGAGTTACAAGCTCCACCATGGAACATATTAAACTCGTAAGTCGAGGTACCACTGTATATATATATATATATATATATATATATATATATATATATATATATATATGTCATGCCCCGTACCTCACGCTGCGGAGGAGAGGCATAGCACTTATCGGAGGCGTAGCCGGCACGAGGGAGTGATGCAGTTGGGCGAAGTGTTGATCATACCGTAAAGCGCTGCACACAACTTGGAGAGAAACACACATGGAGCCATAGATGAAATACACAACTTCGAGGATTCGCTTTATTTATTTGAAAGCCTTGGCTGCAGCGGCCACATGACTTGGCCTGACGAGGCGCGGATTACCTTATAAGACAGAAGCGGACCGCATGTCCGACATCAACGAGAGTTAGACACCAAGAGACAGAAATCTTCTTTTCACGCAAATCGTAAAAAGTGCTTTGCGATATTGACGCCAGAGGGCCTAACTATTTCTTAATATTTTAATTGGGCGACTTTAGATTCGTGGAGTTCACGTGTCCACTTAAGTTTATCGGGGACTTTACTGCTAGATCCCGCGCTTGCTAGAACCGCGACCCTTGACCTGAGTGTAGGATAAGTGGCCATAAAATTCTTGCAAAGTGTGGTTTTTGACGTTACAGCACCTATAATTTCAGAGTGATTCGAGGGCTCTTCAAGATTTTTGACACTATACTGACATTCGGAATCTCATAACTTCTAACACTCATATCTGGGGATGTTATTGAGTTCAGCTACTTCACATGCCTGTATAATGATCTGCAGGGATAATATAATTTATCTTATATTACTTTTAGGTTCCAATTTTGGAAAAAGGGGTCGTGCTTTATTAACAGGTTTATTTTAAATACGCTTTATATAATGGTGGGCCGCTATTATCACAATATCCCCCCCCTTCCGGAAAAAGACCTGCGAGAGGGTCCGGGCCCTAGCTCCTCGAGCAAGGCTTCCCTTCAGGTGAGAACATTTGACTAAATTTAGAAAAGAAGGTTACAAGTTAAAGGGATGAGTTTATCAAAATCTTGACCTCGCTGTCCGCATACTGTCCTTGGAGCCTTACTTACATATACACTGCTGGCCACCCAAATTGCAACACCAAGAAAGACAAGAGATATCACAACAAAATTTATTTTGTAGATAACATGTTGACCAAGTATCAAATGATTAAATTTATAGACTTCTGTGAAGTGTGGTTCCTGCCAAAATCAGTAGCCAGAGTAGCCGCCATTAATGGAGATCACCGCTGCCACACGCCTCGGCATTGATTCAAAGAGACTTTGGATGAGTTCTTGGGGTACAGCAGACCAAGCAGCTTCCACACGTTGCCAAAGTTGATCTGCTGTGGCAGCTGGGGATGGTATCTGGGTCAATCGTAGAGCAACCATGGACCACATGTTTTCTAACGGCGAAAGATCCGGAGAGCGAGGCGGTCAGGGAAGCAATTCAATCTGGCGATTGACGAAGAACCGTTGGACAATGCGTGCCACGTGTGGTCGAGCATTATCCTGTTGAAATATGGCTGTGGGCAAGCCCTGAAGGTAAGGAAGGACAACTGGCTCCCACACCTCGGAGATGTAGCGCTGGCTGTTTAAAGTACCGGCAATGCGTACTAGAGGTGTGCGAGAGTGATATCCAATACCGCCCCATACCATAATACCCGGTGCAGGACCAGTGTGGCGGTGCATAACGCAGCTGTTCAGCATCCTCTCTTCGCGGTGTCTCCAGACTCGAATGCGACCATCGTGGTGTTGCAGACAGAAGCGTGACTCGTCAGTGAAGACAATTTCATTCCATTCTGCCGTCCACATCCTTCTGTCATCGCACCATTGGCGGCGGAGACGTCTGTGGTTCTGCGTCAAGGGTAGACAAAGCAATGGACGTCTTGCGGACAGACCACTCTGCTGTAAACGGCGTCGAATGGTACACGCAGACACTGGAAGATGCGTTACACACTGCATGTGCTGTGCTATGGTTCGTGATGTGACTGAGCGATCCGTCCCTGCCATGCGCGCAATTTGCCTGTCATCACGTGAAGTAGTGCGCTGAGGTGGATGCGATCGAACAAGCCGGTCCGTCGTACCCTCCTGCATCCAACGATCACATATCCGCATTACAGTTGTTTGGTTTCGTCCAACACGACTACCGATTTCCCTGAAAGATAATCCACAATCTCGGTAGGCCACTATCCTTCCTCTGTCGAACTCGGATACTTGATCGAAAGATGATCGCTGTTTTCGACGAGGCATAATCGATCGTTTTTTTAAAAAAAACCACAAGAAAAACACAATTGCCGAACTTGAAATCGTCGAAATCTCCAAGCCTTAAATAGCGCTTTGGAGTGGCGGCACAGGCGCGCGTGATGTGCGTCTGCGCTGAAATTCTAATCATTTGCATATCTCACCTCCGGTAATGCATGTTGTAAATTTCATGTTATTTGCATGTTTCCTTCAGGGTGTTGCATTTACAGTGGCCAGCAGTGTACAATAAACAACATTACTCGAAAAACACATTATATAAATTTGAGAACATAGCTGCTAATACTGTTGATCCATACACAAAATTTTAACAAAGTAATACACAACATATCAATATTTCTCTTAAAAGTCTTTGGAATATCCATATTACACATGAAGCTTCAAAGTTTAAGAACATGAAAAACCCATAAAATATTTACAACTGTAAAGTAATATGAAGAACTGGAATACAAAAATAGAATACCTGATATACAATTAATTCAATATTTTGAAGTGGTACTAATAATACTTCAGTATTAAAATTCAAATAACTCTCAAAATGGTAATACAAAATATAATATGTTAATATGAAATACAATATATTAATACACAAGTTTAATAAAGGTATTATAACAAGTGTAGCTTTATTCAAATATGTAGTATTACAACGCAAAATATAGACGAAAATTTTTCTATATTGGCGAGGTTCTCTTACACTCAACCGAGACTTCTTCATATTCAAACTAATGGGACGACAGGAAAGTGCTTAGAGAAGGAGAGAATTACGAAAGATTAAAGTATTAGGTTTGACTCATTCATGGTATAATTTAAATTCGGCAGGTGGATTGTAATATCTCAACTTTTATGCATGTACAATTTCAGTAGACCTCTTATTATATTGATTTGGCTTATCTATTTCATAAGTCACTTCAGAACACTGTTTTAAAATTTTGTAAGGGTCAGAATAAGGGGCTGAAAGTTTACGGGTATTTGGATATGAAAATTCTTCTAAGATTACAGCATCACCAGCTTTAAATTTAGAGGGTACAAAGCTAGCATCATACCTAATTTTGTTTTTATTATGATAATCTATTGTCCTTTGTTTTGCTAGTTTTCGAGCTTCATCCACTGGAGGGTAATTAGTTTGATTTATAGGGGATTCATAAGGCTGCTTGCCCAACATTAAGTATGCAGGGGTAAATTTTGTAACTGAATGGGGACTATTGTTATATTCGGTAATGACTTGTTCCAACAAACGTGTCCAAGGAACTTTAGTGGACGAAGAATTGACTTTGCATTTTAGCCTACTTACTATTGATTGATTCACTCGCTCCACTTTACAGTTGGTCTGAGGATGATGTGCTGAAGTCAAAAGCTGTTTCACATTATAATTTTGAAGGAATCTCCTGAATCGTGATGAAGTAAAGGCTGCATTCCTATCCGTTAGAATTTTTTCTGGTACCTGAACTTGGAATATTTGCTTAAGGCAATTGGCATACGTTTCAGTGGTGACACTTTTAGAGGGAAATGCCCACACATATCTTGTTGCATGGTCTATTGCAATGTGGAGATATTTTTTTGTAGAATTATAATAGTTAAAACCACCGACAGTATCAACAGAAATACATTCAAAAGGTTTATCTGTTGGAGGTACAATTTGCATAAGTCTAAATTTTTTCAATTTTGATTTCTTGTTAAATTGGCATGTTGCACAGTGTTTGACAAACTTTGCAATATCCTCAGTTATATGAGGCCAATAATACTGAGGGGTAATCAAATTTAGCATTTTTTGTACACCAGGATGACCAAATTGATCGTGACACTTTTGCAACAATTTTAAACGTAGTGACATAGGAACAACAATTTTATGTAGATTTTTTCTTTTTAATATGATTACATCATTTATCTCTTGATACTTTGGATCATGAAGGTTGTCATTTTTCTGTTTGTGTTTTAATTTCATCCAAGTCTAATAAATGTACAGTGTGTTGAAGATGTTGGGAAACAGGATGCCTTGAGAGCATATCAGCTTCGACATTTGTGGAGCCTTTTTGGTATTTGATTTCATAATCAAACATACTGAGTTTTAAGGACCAGCGGAATAACCGACTTCTTAGATTTTTTACATTTTTGAGCCAAACAAGACCCGCATGGTCAGTATGAATGACAAATTTTTTGCCATGGAGATAATAGTAGAATTTGTCTAAAGCATCCACAATCGACAAACATTCCAATTCCGTGATAGCATAATTTTGTTCATAATTACGTAAAGTCCTTGAATGATATGCAACAGGATGTAATATATTAGAGGCATCAGGCTGTTTCCACACAGCTCCAACTGCATTTTTTGAGGCATCAACATATACATGACATGGTAATTTAGGATCATATAATTGAAGAACACGTTTAGAAATTAACACATGCTTTAATTTTTCGAATGCACTCTGGCATTCTTCTGTCCAATTCCACTTAACATTTTTTTTAAAAGTCTCTTTAATGGACACCGAATTTGAGCATACTTAGGGATAAACTTATTATATACATTGATGATCCTAAGAAACGTTGCAACTCCTTTATGTTCTTAGGAGGTTGTAACTTCTGAATACTATCAATGTTGGCATTATTTGGAGTAATTTTTCCTTGTTGAACTTCATAACCAAGAAAATTAATTTTGTCTTTGGCGAACACACATTTAGATAATTTAAGTTTAATGTTTTCTTTCTTACAGATTTCAAAAATTTGTTGTAAGTGTTGCCAATGCTCCTCTTCAGATGAAGAAAAAATAATAATATCATCGAAATAGTTATAAGCAAAGTTAATCTTATATTTTGCCAAAATTCTACGAATGGTTCTGTTAAAGATTCCTGGGGCATTTTTTAAGCCAAAAAGTAGACGAAGTCATTCAAATAATCCGAAACTTGTTGCAAAGGCAAGTTTTTCAATATCCTGAGGGTGAATTGGAATATGCCAGTAGCCTGAAGTTAAATCTAGTGTTGAAAATATTTTAGCTTGACTTAATTTGTCTAGTAGGCAATCTATGCGGGGTAAAGGCTCAGCATCTGTTTTGGTAATTGCATTTAATTTTCTAAAATCTATACATAATCTTGTACGCTTGTCTTCATCACGCTTAAAAGCCAAAGTGACGGGAGACGAGTATGAGCTACTACTTTCTCTTATAATACCTGCTTGTAACAATTTCTCAATCTGGCTTTTTATTTCCTCTTCTTCTTTAGGAGAAGTACGATAAGGTCTTAAGGACACAGGAAGCTCAGACGTAGGTCTAACACGCTGGGGTTCAACCCTAATTAACCCTATATCATACTTGTCCTTAGAAAATATATGCGAATATTTATACAGTAAAGAATTGAGTTCACCATTCTCTCTATTGACAGTCTGGAAATTTTCAGAATTGTTTTCAGAGGTCAGAGGAATGGGAATCAACTCATTACCTACATTGTTTACATTTTGACTTACATTTGGTTTAAGATTTACATATTTGGACTCATTATTATTAATATGAAATGACATTGGTGTACACATAAACATTTTATTACGTGGAATTATTAGTCCATTTTGATAAATTTGCATAGAATTACAATCAATGTTTAGTTGAAATTGTCCACATTCTGGTAATCCCAGGATTATATAAGGTAAATCATTGTCTATAACGTACATTTTTACCTTTTTAGTAACATTTCCAATACATAAGTTAATTAAACATGATCTTTTTAATTGGAGAAGGCCTTTTGCTTGTTTGACTAAAAGTCTTTCAGACGTCTGTGTTTTTAGTCTATGTTGGGTTGTCAAAATCGAGGGGATGATAGACAAGGAGCTACCAGTATCTATCACACAAGGAATTGGTCTCTTATTTATGTATCCGGATACGTTTAATTCTCACATCTGATTGCCATCAGTAAGGTTAGGTATCTGACTCTCAGTGTTTTCCACTACTTGAGGAGCCATCGGATTACTAATTGCATTTCTAAAGGGGCACGTCTGCACCCAATGATATGCATTCAGTATACCTCTCACTGTACATTCTCTACATGGAGCTGGAGGCAGTTGAGTTTGGGAATGGACATTATTATAGTGAGTTATTGGTGGTTGAAATCTTGGATATGAGTTATTGAAATTATTTGGATTGCGACTGTTGAAATTTCGATAATATGGTGGTCGTTGAAATCCAGGTCTAAAATTAAATCTGTTATTTTGTGGAATTCTAGGACTGAAATTATTTGCTTGTGGAGGTCTGGGACTGTTACTTTCAGCATGTGTCTCTTGACTTTTAAGTAATTTAGAAATTAAAGTGAGCCATGCTGTTGGGGTAGCAGGAGGACTACGCGCCATCAACTGCTGAAGATTTGGAGGAAGACCATCAGTTAAACCCTCCATTAATAGACTGTTTGATAATCCCAGCTTTCGACCACACGCCAATTTTTTATGGAAATAATCAGTAACCCCTTTAGCCTCCTTTAATTTAAGATTAGTGAATTCGCTAAAGGAGACTACCTTGATTTCTATGAAATTTTCCTTCAAAATCAAACACAATTGTTCCCAATTTTGAACATCTAAACACGAATTAATGAAAACAGTAAGTGCTTTCCCCTTTAAATATTTACTTAAGTTATTTATTTTCCATTCCTCATTTTTACAATTTTCCCGACACTTTCGGTTAAAATAGTTTAGCCATGAATCCAGATTCATGCCAGCTTCGGCATCAAAACTAATAATGTGCTGTTCAGCAGTACTAAGCATTTTTAATTCTGTACTGGTGCTGGCGGCTACTAATTTAGATTCCATTAAAGTACTTTGATCCAGTACATTTGGTATGTTGACATTGGTAGGGGGTATTACATTACTAGTGCTAGTAATTACTGAGTTAGGCTCGATTGGAGCACTCTCTTCGGTTACATTTGGCAATTGAGCATTGGTAGGGGGTATTGTGTCTTTACTCTCAGACATGATTAGCAGTTTTCCAGAACGTAAAAACATCAATATATTACATAAAACTTTCAATAATATAAATATCACTCACATAAATACCGTACAAAAATAAAATATCATCACTATAAATCAATTAGATCATTTTCATTTTCTTATTTTTTCTGACCTACCTTTAACTTCTTTTAAAGTGAACATTTTAATTTAAAAAAAAATTATTGACGCATACGTTGGAATAAAGGCACCTTGAACCAAAACTGCACACCACTTGTTTTCATCTCATTGCAGGGCAGTACACACACTGAGTACATAAGTACGAAACTCGAAGTGATGACACAGGCAGCGAAGTCGTTACATTGAAAACACGTAAGAGGAATCGTGAACACAAAAACTTGAACATCGTAAACCTTAATTCACTCGGAATGACGTAAAACACCTTCACATGTATCGAACACGAACATTACGATTATTTATTACACACTATGACTGACGAAGGAGCACTGGGAGAATATACCGCGATGATCTGGAACGAAGTTCACAACATAAACAAAACAGATTTGGCGGGGTGTGTGAAAACAACCACTTTCTCTTCCCACGCAGGGATCCTACCGACTCATGTCATGCCCCGTACCTCACGGAGAAGAGGCATAGCACATATCGGAGGCGTAGCCGGCACGAGGGAGTGATGCAGTTGGGCGAAGTATTGATCATACCGTAAAGCGCTGCACACAACTTGGAGAGAAACACACATGGAGCCATAGATGAAATACACAACTTCGAGGATTCGCTTTATTTATTGGAAAGCCTTGGCTGCAGCGGCCACATGACTTGGCCTGACGAGGCGCGGATTACCTTATAAGACAGAAGCGGACCGCATGTCCGACATCAGCGAGAGTTAGACACCAAGAGACAGAAATCTTCTTTTCACGCAAATCGTAAAAAGTGCTTTGCGATATTGACGCCAGATGGCCTAACTATTTCTTAATATTTTAATTGGGCGACTTTAGATTCGTGGAGTTCACGTGTCCACTTAAGTTTATCGGGGACTTTACTGCTAGATCCCGCGCTTGCTAGAACCGCGACCCTTGACCTGAGTGTAGGATAAGTGGCCATAAAATTCTTGCAAAGTGTGGTTTTTGACGTTACAGCACCTATAATTTCAGAGTGATTCGAGGGCTCTTCAAGATTTTTGACACTATACTGACATTCGGAATCTCATAACTTCTAACACTCATATCTGGGGATGTTATTGAGTTCAGCTACTTCACATGCCTGTATAATGATCTGCAGGGATAATATAATTTATCTTATTTTACTTTTAGGTTCCAATTTTGGAAAAAGGGGTCGTGCTTTATTAACAGGGTAATTTTTAAATACGCTTTATATAATGGTGGGCCGTTATTATCACATATATATATATATATATGTATATATATAAAATAAATATGCAAGTAGTGGGATTATACATATCTATATATAGAGCCCCGTACCAAAATTGTATTCTATTTTTGTTGTACATTCCTTGTTGCTTTACGTAAAAATAGTGATCACCCTACAAACCCGCGAAATCACAAGAAACGCAGCAGTAAGTAAACAAGCGTCCGACTCATCCATTTCGTGTGGCATGGACTGATGAACAAGTGTGGACAACAAAATGAATGCCTCTAGAGGCATGCCGCAAAGCATGCGCTGTAAAGGCCAGTGGAAAGGAGAGATGAAGCGCAAGTTGAAAACGCACTAATGAGGACAAAGCTTTAGAAGCAGACAGTGGCGTAACGAAGGGGGGGCAAGGGGGTCTATCATGCCCCGGGCGCCACTCGCAGAGGGACGCCAAATGGTCCTTTTTACTAATTCTATCTATATATATATATATAACAGTTCCGTAACAGACTGACTGACTCACTGAATCACTGACATACAACGCACAGACCAAACCGCTGGACCTAAAGGGCTGAAATTTTGCATGGCAATTCTTCTTATAGTTTAGGGGTGCACTAAGAAACATTTTTGAAAAATTCTTCTTAGATTTTTTTGAACTTAAATTTATAAGCTGTTTTAGTAACTTTTTTTAAGTTTGCATTTAAAATAATAGTTTTGGGGTTATAAAATTTATATCACGAGAAAGATCGTAAAAATTCCTTTAAAATGAGATCTTTTTCGAATCTATATATATAAAACAGTTCCGTAACTGACTGACTGACTGACAGATAATGGCACAGACCAAACCGCTGGACCTAAAGGGTTGAAATTTTGCATGCGATTCTTCTTAAAGTGTAGGGGTGCACCAGGAAAGATTTTTGAAAAATTCTTAGATTTTTTAAAATTAAATTTTCAAGCTGTTTTTGTAACATTCTTTAAATTTTGCATTTTAAATAATAGTCTGAGTGTTGTAAAATTTATATCACGAGAAAGATCATAAAAATTCCTTTAAAATGAATTCTATTTCGAATCTTTGCCTCTATTTTCTGATTTTTGGTGAATTTTTAAAAATGAATTTTTAGAATTTAATTTATTAAATGCTGATCACGTGATTTCTTTTTCTGGTACTTTAAATAAATTTATCGTCACGTGCGTAACAACTAAATAGACAATTTTTTTTTTCTTGCTAATGCGGCAGACAATTGGACATTATCCAAAAAAATATTAAAATACAGAAAAAGATATTATGTTCCTCAAACTGTACCTGTACTACATTCTTTAAAATTTCCTATTACATTTAATTTGAATATTTTCTTCTACATTATTTTGTCTATAAAAATATATCTTGCGATTTTTTATAAATATATTTTTTTGGTTTTTTGCATCAATTGTATATATTGATCATCGTACTATTTATTATAAATATATATATATTTATAAAAAATCTTAAGTGATATTTATTTTTTTTTGGATAATATCCAATCATCTGCTGCATTAGAAAGAAAAAAATTTTTTTTGTCTATTTAGTTGTTATGTATGTGACGATAAATTTATTTAAAATACTAGAAAAAGAAATCACGTGATCAGCATTTAATAAATTAAATTCTAAAAAGTAATCTTTAAAAATTCACCAAAAATCATAAAATCGAGGTAAAGATTCAAAAAAGATTTCATTTTAAAGGAATGTTTAGGATCTTTCTCGTGATATAAATTTTATAACCCTCAAATTCTCAAATTATTATTTTAAATGCAAACTTTAAAAAAGTTACAAAAACAGCTTAAAAATTTAATTTAAAAAAATGTAAGAAGAATTTTTGAAAAAACTTTCTTAGTGCTCCCCTACACTATAAGAAGAATCGCCATGCAAAATTTTAGCCCTTTAGGTCCAGCGGTTTTGTCTGTTCGTTGTATGTCAGTCAGTGAGTCAGTTACGGAACTGTTTTATATATTTGGCATTAATTGCATACATTGACCGTTGTATTTAATTTGAATGTACTCCGTAGCGAAGTACGGGTTTTTAGCTAGTATATTATATTACTTTATGTTTTCCGGAAGGGGGGGAGGGCGCTACGTCACTGGAAGCAGACGCGTGTCTCTTCAATGTTGGCGTTATTTTACCCTTTAGTAGCATTTTTCAGAGTTATCAAAGGAATTTGTATTCATAAAATTTGGCAAAAAGAAAGGCTGCTAATCCAACAAATGAGCCGTGGCATAAGTTCCTTTTACAAAAAAAATCAAGTTAATAATACCATTAATTACAATTTAATGGCATAGCTTCATTTATAAACAATTGTAATCGATATGGTGAGAATCATTGAGATTTTATATATCTTTGAATATCTTGAGATATTTTTTAAATATCTCGATTTAAAAATAAAGTGACTTCATAATAAACGGCCCAAACAGAGTTTCTAGAAATTTTCGTAGGTATTTCTTTCTAATGGGTTCAAGAAACGTGAAGTTTTCAGCAGTTTTATTTCCGTTCATGCAAAGAATAAAATAAATAAATTCTCATACACCCGAATTTAACACCGACCAATTAGGACAGCGAAATCTTATTTCGTCAAATTATAAAATTTGGGTTTCTTTCATTTTTTTTATAATGAACGTTTTGTTTTCGAAAAATGGTATACCTTGGTTATTTAATGAAAACAAATAGCTAATGTATACTTGATGTTAAGGAATACTTTATTTGGAAGAAATCACGTTATTAATAGCATAGCTGAAAAGAATGAAGGCTAGTAAACAATGGAGAGAGCAAATAGCGGCCCGCCAAGACAGCCAGAAAAACTGCCAATATTTTATTTATTTAATTTATTGATTTTTTATGATACAATTTATACCTTTTCTGAAATGCAATAATTTTCAAAAGTGTGGCGCTCCGCTTACACAAAGTGGGCCCCTGCCTTATCACATACGTTTCTTTAAATTACAGTCGAACCTCCATATATCGAAGTAGCAAATTGCCGGAAAAAAATTCGATAGATAGAAATTTCGATTTATAGAATTGAGCTTAGTTTTATCATAATTCTCCTAAAAAAATTAAAGCTCATTTTCGTATACGAAACTCCATTTCGAATTTATATGCGAATTCCATTAAATGAAAGCTAATAACTAAAAAATGAATTAATATGAAAGATTTATTGAGTATTACATAACTTTAAAAAAAACAATCCAGACAGTAGTTACAATGATCACAGTTACACTCTTTTAAAAAAAATTACGAATATCTTGCTGAACAGCCAGTTTTGCGGAAAGTTCAAAGAAATGTTGTATTTATTCAGTCCACTAAAAACTTAATCAGGGACATTTTCCGCGAATTGAAGTTCACGACATATTGTTTCAAATGCCAAAAATTGGGAGATTTTATTCTAAAGTGGAAATGGTTTTATCGATATATAGAAACAATTTTTCTATGTAATGAACACGGAGATTTGCTAAGAGTTCGATATATAGAAAATTTCGATATGTGGAAGTTCGATATATGGAGGTTCGACTGTATCAGTTGCGGGTTAGGGCCGTATTTATACATGTATACGCATTAAAGACCAAAAAGCGTATTCGATGAGACATTTGGAATAAAAAAAATGATGTTTTGTTCTTAGCGGAGCCCAAATTCAAACAAAATGGCTTATCGGATATTTCTTTACTCTCCTGCGTCGTTTTGTTTTTCCTGACTCCAAACACGTACAACACCTAACTCATTTGGAATGCAATTTTTCACAGCCTTTGTCACCTTCCAAAGTATATACCTGGAACAGCCGTAGTTTATGAAAACAGAAACGACCTTTGAAATTATACAAGAAACATTTCTTTAATACGGATCCTTATCCAAGACAGGTATTTTAAGCAGTGTAGCTGCAAAGTATTCTTCCTTTACCATATTTTTAATAAAGAGTTTCGATCCCCGAGAGTTCATTTTTATTTTCGACTAGCCGGGCTTCGCCTAGCTACGCTCAAGCCATCCGTCCACCAGATGACTGCTTGGAAACAGCCCCCCCCCCCCCATGAGATTTCAAACATTCCATTGCCATCATACGATTGACAATCTAATGAGAGTTCATTCGACTTCCTGCAAATAGTCCTTCCCCTCCCCCCCAATAAGATTTAAAACATTCCGTTATCGTTGTTTGCAACCCAAGGGGAGAATTGCCGTTCGTCCTACCGCGTTTGAAGAACCGCTTAGAAAATTTGTGTTGAAGTATCGTTCTTTAAAATTCAATTAAAAATCGAAATTTTAAGATAGAGACTTGAATTGAGGTTTATATGAACGAGAAAGCTTTCATCTTCCAGATGATGTACCATATTGGTACTTTTCCGTTAGCCGGGCGTATTTGGCGTTCGTCCTATTAAGTATCGCCATTGGCAAGTATGAAAAGTCGCCAACATAACAACCCTAGGAAATCAGTTTAATAGGTAATAGATGGACTAAATTTTGAAGAAGCATTGTCACACACGAAACGGTTGAAGAAAATGATAGATCAACGGATATATATAATGTGTGAGAACACGATTAAGTTGAGAGACCCAGCTATATAACCCCGAAATTCACATGAATAAAAATTGGAAACAAATTAACTACAAACTTTATTAGCTTTCTTCACAATCGCACAAAAGATTGAGCAGTTGCGATGAAGCACCGTATGGCGATATGAAAAAACACCGAGGAACGGCACGCCACCATTCGCAACCTTGACTGAATTTCTTAGGCGACGACAAAAAGAGGGTCCTTTTGAAGACATCTTGAAGGACATTAAAGATTTTTGACCTAACTAATTATTTACTTAAAGAACAAAATGAATGCTTTCTTATAACTTTTGTTCTTTCACATACACGTATCATGGGAATTACAGTTAATTAAACAAAATGTGACTTAAGAGCCATATTTGGCGATATATAACTTGTGCCCGTCTAACGGAAAAGTACCTAAATATTTTCTTTGTAAGATATAAACTCGAAGAGCATCGACCGTAGATCCTCAAAAGTGCGTAAATTTCTCGAAAAAGTGGGTTTAATATTTTGATGAAAATATTAGTCTGTTTTAAATTATTTTTAAACAAATGAGGTCTTGTTTGAAGGAGAAATGTCTGTAGTCTTGAATTGTAAAAAGATCAAAATTATACGATCATTTTTTGCCGAGATATCGTAATCTGAATTTAAAAAATCATAAAATATCCCACAAAACATAAAATAAAAAATTTTCTAGGATAAAATTTAAAATTCGGGCTTCGAGGTGCACTTTCCCATAGTCTGCACTACCCGTGTGCCAAATTTCATGGCTGTAAGTTTCATAGATTCCTCTGGAGGCCGCACACACCGGAAACATGATGCCACGCGATGCCGACGGACTCCACGACATTTACCACTGTTACTTTATTTATATAGAAGACAATCCAATAACGCAAATCGTATGTTTGCATTTCCAGATAAATATTAAAATTCCTACCTGCCTGTACCTTTAGAATCTATATCATAGAAACAACGGCGAAAAAGTTGTACTTGCAGTTCCTTTCTTTCAACTTTGCAAGCCTTAGTTGAAGATAACAGAACGGAATGATATTGTATAAAAAATGCACATCGGTCAAACCAAGAAAGAAAGATTATACAAACATTGTGTTGTGTCATGGTCCACAACTAATATTTCAACGTATAAGAGAACACTGGCGTTCAGTTAAAACAGAGCCTTGTGACAACTTTAAAGTTCTTTATTCGAACGTATAACACATTATTACATATAGAATATTTACACAAAAACAAACATTAAACGAAAGTACATCTCGCCTATCAGCGTCTTCGGAGTTTGTCCTTTTCATAGCATGCTTCCACCAAAGGGGGTCTCGACATCATTTCTGACCACCCACGATCGGCGATGGAACCGCACTTGACCCAAGGAAGAACCACTGTTCCCATGAAGCTACAGGAGGAGGGAAGTTCAGTGTTAAAAATGTGTCTCGCATTTCGTCGCCGCCAATAGATGGTGCGAGCGCAGAGTATGGGGTTTTGACACGGAAACCATAGTATGGATTTTTCGTACTTTTCAAGAGAAAACATGTTGTTTTTTTAAGTGAGTATTTAATATGAATTCATTTATTCAACTTAACAATATATATATATATATATATATATATATATATATATATATATATATATATATATATATATACACTGCTGGCCACTGTAAATGCAACACCCTGAAGGAAACATGCAAATAACATGAAATTTACAACATGCATTAGCGGAGGAGAGATTTGCAAATGATTAGAATTTCAGCGCAGACGCACATCACGCGCGCCTGTGGCGCCACTTCAAAGCGCTATTTAAGGCTTGGAGATTTCAACGTATTCAAGTTCGGCAATTGTGTTTTTCTTGTGGTTTTTTCAAAAAAACGATCAATTATGCCTCATCGAAAACATCGATCATCTTTTGATCAAGTATCCGAGTTCGACAGAGGAAGGATAGTGGCCTACCGAGATTGTGGATTATCTTTCAGGGAAATCGGTAGTCGTGTTGGACGAAACCAAACAACTGTAATGCGGATATGTGATCGTTGGATGCAGGAGGGTACGACGGACCGGCGTGTTCGATCGCATCCACCTCAGCGCACCACTCCACGTGATGACAGGCAAATTGTGCGCATGGCAGTGACGGATCGCTCAGTCGCAGCACAGCACATGCAGTCTGTAACGCATCATCCAGTGTCTGCGCGTACCATCCGACGCCGTTTACAGCAGAGTGGTCTGTCCGCAAGACGTCCATTGCTTTGTCTACCCTTGACGCAGAACCACAGACGTCTCCGCCGCCAATGGTGCGATGACAGAAGGATGTGGACGGCAGAATGGAATGAAAAATGTCTTTACTGACGAGTCACGCTTCTGTCTGCAACACCACGATGGTCGCATTCGAGTCTGGAGACACCGTGAAGAGAGGATGCTGAACAGATGCGTTATGCACCGCCACACTGGTCCTGCACCGGGTATTATGGTATGGGGCGGTATTGGATATCACTCTCGCACACCTTTAGTACGCATTGCCGGTACTTTAAACAGCCAGCGCTACATCTCCGAGGTGTTGGAGCCAGTTGTCCTTCCTTACCTTCAGGGCTTGCCCACAGCCATATTTCAACAGGATAATGCACGACCACACGTGACACGCATTGTCCAACGGTTCTTCGTCATTCGCCAGATTGAATTGCTTCCCTGGCCGCCTCGCTCTCCGGATCTTTCGCCGATAGAAAACATGTGGTCCATGGTTGCTCTACCATTGACCCAGATTCCATCCCCTGCTGCCACAGCAGATCAACTTTGGCAACGTGTGGAAGCTGCTTGGTCTGCTGTACCCCAAGAACTCATCCAAAGTCTCTTTGAATCAATGCCGAGGCGTGTGGCAGCGGTGATCTCCAACAATGGCGGCTACTCTGGCTACTGATTTTGGCAGGAACCACACTTCACAGAAGTCTATAAATTTAATCATTTGATACTTGGTCAACATGTTATCTACAAAATAAATTTTGTTGCGATATCTCTTGTCTTTCTGGGTGTTGCAATTTGGGTGGCCAGCAGTGTACATATATATATATATATATATATATATATATATATATATATATATATATATATATATATATATATATATATGTATGTATGTATGTATGTATGTATATATACTGTAGCTTCATGACTGTTCCCCTCATTAGGGTAAACGCACCAGTAATGGGCCGGTTAAGAGAAAAATTGAAGTAAATCTGAATTTTCACAGCTATAGATAAAGCAAACTTGTCTAAATTTTTACCTGACATTTTAATAACTGTCTTACATCTGTAGTGGCAATTGCGGCGCACTGGCTGCATTCATAAAAAAAATATATATACATAAATAATAACGAACCTGATGCACCTATAATGGGCCATTATTTTATCCGATGTACCCATAATGGGCCACCTAATAATGGGCCATCAATATCGCCCATCACAACATTAAAGGGCCATCTATTTAATCTGTTATGGAACAAAAATCAACGCTTTAATATCATAAAATCGGAAACAAAAGGAACTAAAAACATGATGTATATTTTTAAACCGGTTTATTCATTTTATAACTACAGTACAACTACGCTAAATATATAAAAACTGAAATATAAATTTATTAACTTAAACATCTAAAATTAAATTTACTTAAAAATTGTGGTGAATGTTGCCGGTGATGTACCGCTTTACTTGTCACAGCTGGTATGTTGTTGCAAATATTGACAGTTCCGAAAAAATAATTTGTACCAGTACACGGGCTGGGCCAATAATGGCACAATGTAACAATTCGTGATCCCATATTGGGCCACGCTATTTTGACAGTGGAATCGAAGTTTTTTGTCATTTAATCACTGTACAATTTGAATTATACATACTATCGTAATGAATGATAGTTTAAGTCAACAAACAGGCATTATAGTACTTAAATAAAAATTTTTGAAAATTTCACTTACCTTAAGCAGACGTTAAAACAAACACAGATTTTCTTCTCTACCTTCCACTTCGCACAAAGTAAAGGAATGAACTAAAAATCCAATGATCCCTACCTAAGGCAACAATAGACCCTTAATTTGTCTAAAGGGTGGCCCATTATAGGTGCATTTACCATATTTCTGTCTCGGGAATTGGTCAGTCGCCATTCTCATCCAGGCGGTAACCGGAAATTAGTTACTAATTCAGCTTGCGAGTCAAAATCCTCAACTCCACACAATTCACTTCAAACAGATGCGAAGTGCAGAATCGCTTGTCTCTCTATAACTGGGAATAGAATTTTATATCTGCTGAAATTCCTGGTACGGCATTCATCCACTGCTTAAAAAAATTATCCCGAAAATAATGGTGCAAAGGCTTAACATAATTTTTTTTCAAAAGTGAACGATTTCAACATTATATAGAGACAGATCACGAAACCATTCTATGTTCGGTGTATCACTTGAATCCGTATTATGGAATGAACATTTTCGTAAAAAGATCACGTCTACCACCACAAAAAGTCGGTTAAAAAAAAAATGAAAAGTGCATTGCAAAATCCGAATTCCAAGCAGGCATTGACTAATAATCTGTGTCACCAGTGTATTTTTCATCTACAGTGATTGATTGAAACCCAATCCAAAATGTAATAAAATTAAGTTAAATTATTATTTTTCTTTTCAAAATGATTTCCTTTCACTCCTTTTGTGTTTCCGTTAAAAGAAGCTGAAGCGAAATGAGCTATAGAGGGCGCTATGTGCGCATCTCAAGTGTTTTGAACTGGTGTTCTATAGTTAGATTGATGTAATGAACCACCGTTTTGAAGGTTGGCGAAACCTAATAATGTTCGTCGTAGTAAATAGAAAATAAATGTTATGTGTTTGTTCCAAGTGGCCTAGTGCAATGATTCTTGCATAACTTGGTGCAAGAGGCCGAAAATACCCTGGAATTAGAAAAAGGTTGTTAATGAACTATGAACTGTGTTTGCCTAAAGAAAATGGAAGCCCAATTTAAATGAGCGAAGCACTTTCGTTTTCGGGGATTTTTAAGGTACGAGTTTTTTCTTATTTGCAGTCTTGGGTGTATTTAGATCGTTTGATTGTGAGGAATTGTATAAGTAATTTTAAATATTAAAATGTCCAATCACGAACGTTTGGAAGTGTTGAAAAAGAAGCGATCTGTTGTGAGAACGCTAACGACTAAATTGGTAAACAAAAGCGAAAGTATTTTAAATTCTGATTCGGAAATTGATATTGTTGAATTGCAGGAAAATTATGACCTTCTAATTGAAAAAATCTGATAATTTGAAAAGTCTTGATAAAGAAAAAGAGTCATTAATTAATTTGGATTCGATTGAAGAAGAGGTCATTGCTAGCGAAGAATATAACGAAAAATGTTTAAAATGTTCAAAAAAAATGGCGTGATATTTAGAAGGAAAAAGAGTTACTAATATACAGAGACCGGAAGAAAACTTAGATGTTCCAGGTCCCTCTCAAAATTATAGCTATAGTGTCCCGTCATTCATTCCTAAATCGGTGAAACTTCCAAAATTGACAATTGAAAAATTTTCTGGCGATCCAAAATGTTGGACAGAATTTTGGAATAGTTTTGAAAGCACGATTCATCAAAACGAATCGCTTACTAATGTACAACGATTTTCGTACTTGAAGTCATATTTAACTGGACCAGCGTATAACGTTGTATGCGGTTTAGAACTTACTAGTGAAAATTATGAGAATTGTGTAACAGCTCTTAAGGAAAAATATGGTAGAAAGAATTTTTTAATTAATTCGTTTATGAGTAAAATTTTGAATTTAGAAGCTGTCAAATATTCTTCGAATATTCGAACTCTTCGTAGGCTGTATGATGAGTTACAAGTTTGTATTCGAAATTTGAATGCGATGAATGTTACTTCCGGTTCTTATGGACATTTATTGATACCGATATAGTTAAAGTTCAAGCCAGACGATTTAGTTTTGGAATTTAACAGGCAAAAGAATTCTAAAAGTGATGTAAATGTTTCAGAATTAGTAGATTTTTTGAAAAAGGAAATCGAATGTAGAGAAATTTCGTCATTAATTTTGAATGAGAGAAAGGATGTTTCGGTTTCGCGTAGTAATTATCAATCGAAATTTGAAAATAAAAGATTTGTAAAGAATACACCCACGACTGCTTCATTTAATGCTCAGATAAGTTCGATATGCATCTTCTGCTCAGGGTCTCATTATTCTTTAAAATGTAAAAGTTCGCCTAATGATAAAATAACCAAAGTGAAATCTGATAATAGGTGTTTTTCTTGTTTTAAGAAATTTCACGTAAGTCGAAATTGCTTTAATAACAAACCATGTGATATATGTAAAGGTAGAAACCATCATGAATTGATTTGCTTGAAAAATAATAGTCGATATAGGGCAGAGCCCATAAGAAATAGAGATGGTCAAAATTTACAGGAAAATGAAAGAGATTTTCAAAATTTGGGATCAAATATTAATGAAGTACTAAATGCACCTGCAACAAATTCTAGTTCGGGAGTGATTACTTTCGCTTCGCAGTGCATTTCCAGTCCCAAGAACGTCATGTTGCAAACATGTACTGTTTTGGCGTCTTCTGATAGTAACGCCAAACTAACACGAATTCTGTTGGATAATGGGAGTCAAAGAAGTTTCGTGAATAGGGAAATGCTCTAAAATTAAAACCGATTAGAAGTGAAAAGCTCTCTGTTTATGCTTTTGGTGTTAAAAATGCTCCCAAAAAAGTGTACCCAGTAGTTCTAATTGCGTTGAGAAATAGAAACGATTCGCATGTCAAAATAAAATTTGAAGCTCTTGTGATAGACAAAATATCCGCGGCGCCAATATTTGCCCCTAATGTAAACATTCAGCACTTGACGGACAGGTGCGAATTGGAGATCGCTCACTCATACTTAGGAGACGATTTATTGAACATAGAAATACTAATCGGAGCAGATGTGTTTTGGGATGTCGTGTATGCTAGAGAGAAGATTCCCATAAACAAAAACTTAGAATGCTATTGATACTCTTTTTGGATGGGTTATAACTGGATTTCTGTGTGAGGAAAACAGCAGATGTTCTCAGAATATAGCAGTAATGAACGCGAATATTATGAATGATTTAAGGATGTTCTGGGATTTAGATTCAATGGGTATTAGTTGTGAAAGTAATAAATTATCGGATAAAGATAATGCTTTGATTAATCAGTTTGAGAGTGAATTGCAATTCAAAAACGGAAGATATGAGTTGAAATTAATATGGAAATCTAGTGCGGATGAAGTAGATAATAATTTTGAAGCAGCAAAAAGACATTTTGAATTGTTGCGCATCCGTTTAAATAAAGACGCAATTATGTTCCAAGATTATAAGGAAATTATTGAGGATCAGCATAGAAAAGGTATCGTTGAGGAGTGCTCAAATGAGGCTCAAAATTCTGAATATTACATGCCACATAGAGCTGTCGTTAGGTCCGATAAAGAAACTTCACGCGTTCGAATAGTTTTTGATGCTTCTTCTAAAAAGGAAAACGCAAAATCTCTTAATGATTGTCTAGAATCCGGTCCTAATTTGAACCCAAAAGTTTTGGATGTAATACTTAAATTTCGTCAGTATGAGATCGCATTCTGCGGCGATATAGAAAAGGCATTTTTAATGATAGGAATTGCTGAAGAAGACAGAAATTATTTGAAATTTCTTTGGTTTCAAAATGATGAGGACAAATCCTTCAAAATTATGCGGATGACACGCGTACCCTTTGGCGTGACCCTTAGTCCTTTCATTTTAGCGGGTACGATAAAGTATCACATAAAGAAATACAAAAGCGAAAAGCGGGATAGTTATGAAATGTTAAATTCGTCATTATATGTTGATGATTTATTTAATGGAGCAGATAATTTAGAAGATGCATACCGTTTGTCATCTGATGCGTTTAACATTTTAAAAAATGCAGGGATGAATTTGAAAAAATTAAAGTCTAATTCGAGAGAACTAAATGCATTATGGGTTAACAATGGAATTGCAGATAATTTAGATGATTCGCGTAGTTACCAAAAGGTGTTAGGTATGCTGTGGAATCCTGAAATTGGCGTTCTTAAATTGGATACTACAGCTCTTGTAGAATCTTTAAACAATAAAAAGGACACTAAGAGAGGTGTGCTTCAAACTGTAGCCAAAATCTACGATCCTGTAGGCTTCATATCACCGTTCGTTGTCAGAGTAAAAATTCTGCTTCATGAGATTTTGTTAAAAGGATTAGATTAGGATGATCAGCTTCCGAATGATCTTATATCAAAATGGACAAACTGGTGTTCGGAGATAATTAAACTGAATGACTTATCGATTGAGAGAAAATACTTCCATTGTAAACAATTGGAAAGAAATAAAGTCACTTTACATGTATTTTCTGATGCAAGTCCCGAAGCATACGGTGCAGTTGCGTTTGTTAGATACCTGAATAAGAAGAACGAATTTTGCACTAGTTTTGTTATGTCTAAAAGTAGAGTAGCCCCACTGAAACCTTTGACTCTGCCTCGACTGGAGCTCATGGGCGCTGTCGTTGCATCTCGAATGGCTGAGCACTTGAAACAGATATTTCCTGATATGTGGTCTAAAATTAATCTTTGGACTGATTCATCGATAGTAATTCACTAGATTAAAGGATTCTCTAAAGAATGGAAACCATTTGTGTGTAACCGTGTAGTCGAAATTCAGCTACTAACTGACCCAGACTGTTGGAAACACTGCCGCTCAAAGGACAATCCCGCGGACTTATTAACGCGAGGTTTAGATGCCTCCACGGTTTGCAGAAGTTTGTTATGGTGGCATGGACCAGAGTGGCTGCAGCTTCCTGAAAGCTGGCCCACTCAGCAAGTGAGATCTGTAAATAAAGAAGAATTAGAGTGTCGTAGCGGTGTACGTATCAACGAATGCGTAGTTAAAGTCGTTGAGAAACCTATTGAAGTATCAAGATATTCTAGCCTTTTACGAGTCTTGAGAATCACTGCATGGATCAAACGTTTCATCTCGAGAGCTAAGAAGTTACCCGTTGAAAATAGCCCCCTGACTGCTGCTGAACTTCAGAATACTGAAGAATTTTGGATACGGAATGAACAGAAAGAAATATATCATTCTGAAATTCGTGCATTACAGAAGAACCAGACGATTCCGGCAGAATCTAGTCTGTACAGTTTCACTCCATTCCTTGATGATAAAGAGATTCTTAGGATTAAGGGGAGATTAGAAGAAAGTGAATACACTTTAGAGGAAAAACACCCAATAATTCTCCCTCGAAGTTCTAAATTCACTATTTTACTAATATAACGTGAGCATAATAAGACTTTACATAATGGAGTTGATGCAACCTTGTCGAAAATTAGGAGGAAGTACTGGATCCCCAAGGACCGACAGCTGGTAAAGAAAATAATTGGAAAGTGTCTCATTTGCCAGAAGTATGCAGTGAAACCAGTCAATCAGGTGAATACGCAAATTCCACGGGACAGAATTGCTGAAACGCCACCCTTCAGTATTTCTGGTATCGATTTTACTGGACCTGTCGTGGTTAAGACTGGAAAAGAGGTAACAAAATCCTATATTACTCTATTTACTTGTGCTGTCACTCGGGTGGTACACCTCGAGTTGGTATTCGACATGACGACCAAGAAATTCATGTTAGCTTTTCGACGATTCGTATCTAGGAGAGGAAATTGTCGTATAGTGTACTCTGATAATGCAAAATCCTTCAAGAGTGCGAACAAGGATTTGATGTATTTCTTCAATGTTATCAGAGATGAGGAATTCAAGAATTTCATATCATCAGAGGGAATTACTTGGAAATTTATAGTTGAACGTGCCCCATGGTGGGGAGGATTTTACGAGCGTCTAATGAGAAGCATTAAAGAGCCTCTCAAGAAAATCCTTGGACGAGCGCTGTTAACATTTGAAGAACCTACGACTGTTCTGACGGAGATAGAGGTTGTGCTGAACCAAAGACCTCTCCCCTACGTTTATAACGATTCTTGCGAACCTGAGCCTCTTACTCCATTTCATTTTCTCCATTTTGGACGTAAGGACATAGACCCCTGTAATTTTGCTGAATTACTGCAAAAAACTTCCTCAAAGGAGTCTTTGACTAAAAGAAAGCAGTACCAGTCAAACATGTTAAAGCAAATTTGGCTAAAGTGGAAAGATCAATATTTACTGGATCTTAGAACTGCCCATCAATTTGTTTCTCCGGTAACTCAGAAAGACCTGAAAGTGAGTGATGTTGTTTTGCTTGAAGGAACTGGAAAGTCAAAGTTTTTATGGAACTTAGGAGATATAAGTGAAGTTCTCCTAGGACGCGATGGTCATGTTCGATCCTGTTTGGTTAAAACAGCCAAAGGACTGTTCAAAAGACCAGTGCAGCTTATATATCCTTTAGAACTTAATGATTCTAATGACTGATAATTTTTATTTCATTGAATTTGCATGTTTCTTTAATAATCTTTACATTGTTGATTGATTTAGATAATGCTCTATTTGTTCATTTATATTACTTTAATTTAGATATCATTTTGTATATTGTGTCTTGGTTAGATTTATTTCTGTGAAAGTGTGTTTATGTGCTTTAAACCCATTTAAGACTGGCGTTGCGAAAACGCAACATTAATTTCTGTAATTTTTAAAGGCATGTTCTAAGTTTTGTACGTCTGAAGTAACATTTTTATTTTATTCTCTATACTTTAATTGATCATAATAAATTTTTTGTTTCCACATTTGCCCACTTTTAGCACTTGCAAAAAATTATTTTTTTCTGGTGTTTTGAAAGGGAAAAAAATGACTAATTTTCAAATAATAACCTTAGATAGCAGCACATGTTAAATTTCCGATTTGATGCTTGTTCCGAGTTTACAAGAGACTAAAGAACAAAATGGCTTCAATAGGTAAGTCATAATTTTTGTTTTTATGTTTCTCAATTCATATTTTTAAAAATGTTGTGAAAACGCAACTTCAGTCCAATGTGTATTACTTAATTCCAATGTGTATTACTAGTGCTGCCAAGATTTTATGCAGTAGATTAGTATTTTTTTCATTTTAGATAAGTTTGTCTCTAGAAAAAAGCAATTTTTGACATTGGAAGAGACATTGGAGTATTTTCATGGGCTAGATGATGATGATATTTCAGAATCGTCCTCAACAGAATCTAATGATGAACTATAATTCGTCATTATCCCCCCAGATCCGGATGATTTGACGGATGAAGAAGCTATTGATGATAATATTTTATGTGAAAATGTCGAATCACCTAAAGACATTGCAGGTTAAATAGACATTTTTTTCTAATATATGTAAAAGTAAGCAATATAGTTAGAAAAAAGAGCATATTATATGGGAAAAATGGATACTCTACATGGATGTAATGAATTCTAAAATAAGTTTATTAGAGTTTCAGAGATCTATATCTTTGAGAGATCCATATCTTTGATAAAATGTCTTGAAGAAATGCAGATGAATTCTGTTTTACCTGAAACTTCACATACTGGAAAACCATCTTCAATTCAAAATCTAATTCTCAACGAAACTCGGAAAGACCGTATGGGACCGTATTATTACTAAAAATAGTGAAAATAAACAAAAAAATGTAAACACTGCAAAAGTCAAACAATTTCTGTATGTAATAAGTGTAATGTACCTCTTCATGCGAAATGTTTCAAAGATTTAAAAGACATTTTAAAAATTTTTATAATTTTAACTTTTTAGATTTTTAAAATTTTTATACTGCTTTGGACTGATGTTGCGAAAACGCAGCATTTTGTAACTCTCGTAAAAATAAATTTAATTTTATGGAAACAACTTATTTGTGTAATTAATGTTCTAAGAAGTGTTACAAAACTGTTTGGTGCATTTCCAATAAAGGAAACAGGGAGCGGTCCTAAATTGTCACTTGCATTACTAACTGTTTTTATTGTTTCAAATTTGTTTCTGAATAGTTTTGAAATTTTATGCCAAGCATGTAATTGAACTCAAATAAGTTCAGGTGGGGAGTGAAGCGAAATGATATATAGAGGGCGCTATGTGCGCATCTCAAGTGTTTTGAACTGGTGTTCTATAGTTAGATTAATGTAATGAACCACCGTTTTGAAGGTTGGCGAAACCTAATAATGTTCGTCGTTGTATATAGAAAATAAATGTTATGTGTTTGTTCCAAGTGGCCTAGTGCAATGAAGCGGTTACATTTCAGAAACTCACAAGCCTACACGGGTATAAAACGGAAATTTTCGCTCATCACAAGAGTTCTTAATCAGTGACTTCAGTTTTCAGTCACGTTTTTCCTCTCCAAATTAGCAAATGCATATTTTAGGATTCTGTGTCTGTGTTACCATGGAATGAGCGTTTCTATTTTTTCTCTATCCGAAAAGCATCTTTAATTTTGCTACAAAATAAATTGTTTTTCAATAGCACTGTCTTAGAATTATTTTTAAAAGTTTAAAGGCCGTAAAAAATAAATGAATAATTTATATGATATTAATAGCTGAATACCCGTGCTTCGCTACGGAGTACATTCAAATTAAATACAACAATGTATGCAGTTAATGCGAAATATATATATATATATATATATGTGTGTGTGTGTATGTATATATATATATATATAAATCGTAATGGATATTTTATAGACAAAATAATGTAGAAGAAAAATACTAAAATTAAATCTAATAGAACATACTAAAGAATATAGTACAGTTAATATAATACAGTTTGAGGAAGATTTCATTTACTGTATTTTAATATTTTTTTGGATAATATCCAATCGTCTGCCGCATTAGAAAGAAAAAAAAAACTGTCAATTTATTTTATTGTTATGCATGTGACGCAAAAAAAAAACAAAAAAAAACCACGTGATCAGCATTTAATAAATTAAATACCAAAAATTAATCTTTAAAAATTCACCAAAAATCAGAAAATGGAGGCAAAGGTTCGAAAAAGATTTCATTTTAAAGGAATTTTTATGATCTTTCTCATGATATAAATTTTACAATACTCAGATTATTATTTAAAATGCAAAATTTAAAGAATGTTACAAAAACAGCTTGAAAATTTAATTTTAAAAAATCTAAGAGGAATTTTTCAAAAATCTTTCTTAGTGCATCCCTACACTATAAGAAAAATCGCATGCAAAATTTCAACCCTTTAGGTCCAGCGGTTTGGTGTGTGCCATTATCTGTCAGTCAGTTACGGAACTGTTTTATATATAAAGATAAGTAGGTCTTTGTTTCAAATGCAAAAAAATCGAATTCAATAATCTAATCTGTGGTTCGGAAATTTCCTCCTGAATTAACATTGGGATGGCAGAACTTGCGCCGGTTTGGCGGATAAAGCTTTGTCCGTAGGCCTCTATGTTGGATTTTCTGGCAACCCTGTTCGTGCGTAGCGTAGCGGTTGGTTCCCCTCTCGCCCATACGGTAGGGGCATTCGAAGCAGTTCGGTCTACTGTGCGACGAGCTGGAATAACATTTCGGATTTCGCAAAAGCAAACAAAAACAGTTCTCTGTCATCTGCAATCTGCTGCTCACGTCATTTCAGGCTATGTATCTGCTGTTTTTGGATTTTAATTTCTACCAAGAGCCGAGGAGGTTTCGCGGAAGTGTTTAATACCGGAAGAAGAATTAACGGAGAGGTCAGGTGAGCAAAAATTCTCTGACTTTGACCTTTTACTTGCGGGAATTCTACTGGATGTTTTGTTTGTGTTGAACCTCGGGATTTCGTCCCTGCTTGCAAGCATTACAAATGTTTAGAATTTCGAGACTGTTATCTTTAAAGTGAAATAATCGATGTAAAATCGGCAAATTTCGTCATCTAAATATGGTGTTTGCCTCCTGTCTTTTTAGTTTTAACGTGCAACAATTTCCTTACAACTGTTAATAATTTTGGTAATTTTGTGTATTTATTTATATCTGCACTGGAAAGGAGAGTACGGATTAATATCACAGATATCATTTTATAATCCACTCAATATCGTTATTGTTTTCCTCCTTTAATTTGTTTATTAGAGCACAATTATTTCGTAACTTTAAATATACGTTATGAACGTGAAATAGTGTAAAGTATCGAATTCAGACGCACAAACTTACTCATAAACATATGTTTTTGATATCTGTAGTAAATTTCTGAAACTTTCCTAATCTTTTTAAATCCAGTTTAAATGGTTATTTATTTGCCGATATAAATTCAAGAATACACACACTTCGCTTTAAATATCAGACAATAAATCATATTAAAGCTAAAAAAAAACTAATGAAATTCAGATTCTTCAAATGCAAAATAAGAATTCGAATTCGGTCGTAAGGAACTATGTTGAAATTTTTAGCGTTCTCCTTAAATTTCAAGTAAGTGATATTCAAGTAAGTAATAGTACTCCTTAAATTTCAAGTAATAGTGCGTTTTACGCATAAACACAAAGAAAAAAAATTGCCTATGATTTTCGTCTAAATTAGATTCCCGATTTTATAAACCACTAAAAATGGTTTTACTCCTTTCCTTTAAGTTTTAAAGCGCAATTATTTCGTTACTTTATGTACGTGATTTTGAAATTTGTTGTGAAAAGTATCGAATTCAGACACTCGAAACTGCTCATTAATGTGTCTCCAATATATGTAATAAAATACTTTTAAGATCCCTAAACCATTTTTAAATCCAATTGAAAGGCTATTAGTTTTTCGATATTTCTTAAAGCATATGTATTCTTGTTTTATGTAAAATACAAAAAAAATAATATACCCCGATTTTATAAACCACTAATAAAAGTTTTACTCTTTTGGTAGGAAGTTTGAGCTTATTTTGAAATTTTAAGAGTGGGTTCAAAATCTTCAAAAAAGGCCCATTTTTATTTTCTTAAAATTTTGAATAAAAAAATAAAACCTCGCGTTTCTACGATGATTAAAAGGTTTTTATGTCTATGTGTACTCTTTTTCTTGGGATAAAACTTTTCACGCCTTTCCGTCTCGAAAATGATATGTCTGAAACACCTCACTAGGTGTCTATATGGAATTTTGTACAGGTTTCCATTGTTTTTTTTAGAGTTAAAATTCTGAAAGCATTTTCCTGAAGCAGAAGCTATGCCAAAATGCTAATTTTTTTATTTTGACATTTAAGTATTTATTCAATAAAATTTTTATAAATCCTAAAGATAAATTATGTAGTAACCTTTCCTATGCACTAAAGTGAAAAACAAAGCATGTAAATAGTGCCACCGGTTCGGAAAATTTATTAGCGGAATCAAACATTTAGTATTTAAAAACAAAATTTTAAAGATTTCAAGAATTTAATATATCCACAATATATATAAAGACATTCAATAAGAAATATGTGTATAAAAGAAATATGCAAGTAGAGAAATACTCAAAGAAAAAAATTCATTACAGAATGTAAGTAAATTTAAAAATTTTAAATTTTTTGTCCCAGACTTCCCTTAGGTAAATTTTGAAAGTACTATATTTTTTTCTAGCTAAGCCATTTACTTCTGAATAAGTTAATTTGAAAATGTTAACTTGGTATGAGTACCGAAACATATCATTATATCATCATGCGAGCTTCACTCGCATCATTTTAATTTGACGCATTTGCGGAGTTCGGGGTACAAAACTCATTTTTATTGTCTTGGCTATAAATATACCGTAGAGTTCAACCTTTCACGTTCGAGGGCCACATCAATAAATTCGTAAAGTTCCGTGGACCACATATCTGTGAAATAAGTATCTTAGGCAGAGGAAAAAATGTATTTGCAAGCGAGCTTCAGCCTTCGAGATGAAAGCTTGATTTATTTTTCATAGCAGGATGATGAAGATTAATTCCTTCAGTCACTAAAGTTTTGAGTGCATGGTCTGTTTTAAAAAGTATTTTGTATGTTTATAGCTATTATTAATAAAAAAAATTGTTTTATTTATTATTTTCTACAAACAACCCAAAATGGGAGTTGAATTAATGTACATATTTTGTACTTTATATTGCATGAAACATTTCAAAATCCAATGACATTAAAACACTTAAATTATTGGAAGGAAGGATGTTACCTGTTTTTTTGCCATACGCTGTCTTGCTGTCAAATACAAATGCGAAAAACCAAAAGGAAAAATATCCCTTAATTTGGAACAAATAAGGGTCCATTCATAAAAGCATCTCCACACAAGCCGATTCTCACTACCCTTAAATCTTTAAAACATTCGATTTTTTGAAAAAAATATATGTTAAAGCCTGATCATTTCTGAACAAAATAAAGCAACCCGAATGAAAATATTCCGCTTAGTTCCGGAGATTTTGATATTCTAAATATTTATTTATTGATCAAGTTTATGGTAAGAAATATTTTAAACTCATTTTTCTCAAAATGTAATTTTGCATCATTCCGCAACTGATATCTCAAAACTATGAAACATAATTCCATGAAATTTTTATCACTGCATAATCATGTTATTTTATTGCGTCTAAACTAGAATTATTGCAATCATTGCACATTTTGTTATTTTTTCAGAGGTAAATGAATGCAAAAATTTAAGGAAATTTTAAGTATATTTTGAGCAGTTTAAAAAAAATTGAAAACATATTTTAATGTTGAATGTTTTATGTTCAATTGTATTTTGAATTATTTATTTTAAATATAAAACAGGAATTATACATTTGAGTGTAAAATTAATTTCATAGTTCTGCGCGCAAGCCAGTATACAATAAAAATGCTTAAAAAACAAGGTATATCTAAAGCATTAAAAAAAAATTATTTAAAGTTATTTTGAGAGTTGAAAATTTGTTTATTAAAATAAATATATAAATTTATCATGTACATAAAATTAGGAGTAAATTGAAATAGTTACAAAGAGTCAAAAAGTATGAAAATATGCCTTATTTCCTCGACTTAAGATGCTGCTGGAGGTACTGATGGCCCATTCGAAAGCAGGCTACACCTGTCTTCCTGGACAAATGAGGGGGAATCCTTTTCTTATCACCTTTTCCCACCAGCAATGTCACTATACCGGAGTTTCCTGATCTTTTTCAATCTGGTCTAGATTAATGCTTTATGGTTTTTCATGGGGACAGTGATTTTGCTTAAGGTATCCGACTACGTTTAAAACATCGATTTCGGCGAAAATTTCGAAATTGTTTTTATTCCCTTTTTTTAAAGATTGTAAATTTTCGTTTCTAAATCTGCTTTTATTTTTTCGAAACGATCATTAGAAATGAAATGAGAGCAATATAAAGATCAGCAGCAACTATGAATTTCAATACAAGTTGAAAACTTTAATCGGGTTATCTGAAGAACTTGTTTTTCATCAAAAATGTAAACGACTCTTGCGATAACTCAAAATCTAACCATGATATGTCTATGAAAATTTTCACGTATGTTTTTCATAATACTAAGAATGTAATGGACTACAGATTTGGTTCTAGGCCAAATATTCATTTGCCTGATTGAATGCAGCATTCAAGCTGCATTTATAAAAAATGTCATGGAAAATTACTAAAATTTTACATGTAATTGCATATAATGACCTGTATTTTTTTTAGATTTTAAGATTTCGATTAGCTTGTAGGTCGTTACACTTAGAAGGTATTTACGTACATATGACAAAAATAAATTAATGTTATATGCATAATATTTTTTTTTAGAGCTGGAGCCGTTTTTGTAAAAATTTGCTAAATTTCGACCCGATTTCGTCATTTTTGAAAAAATTTGCATATTAAATGTCTATTTTTTCATCATTTTCGGGTTTTGGTGTTATATTCCTTCGAAAAATAAGGTAGGTATTTTCTAAAGTACAGTTTTTCAAAAAAAAAAAAAAAAAAAGGGCTCCGAACGTAGTCGGATACCTTAATTAAAGTTTCAATATCAGGTTAAATCTGTGGGGGTTCGCTCGTACCGTATGTGCCGTGGACTACTTTTCCTCGTGCAATCTTGTCTGAGAGGATTTGCCGTTCGAAGGGTTTTTTCGAATTTGTATCAAACTTTCGTTTTCGGATTGTTTCGGCATTCATTATCAAATAATGCAAACCGCATGTTTCTACAACGATTATATAACGCGATCTCGTTCTTTGGTTTATACTCGGGATGAAATTTTTGAGGACAGGTCTGAAATTCATGAGGTATTTCCAAAAAATTCTGCTATATTAAGTTTGGATTTCGGACACAGAAATCCCGAGGCAAAAAGGGATAAATTTTATAACCCATTAAAGTGATCAAAAATATTTGAAAATAAAATTGGAAAAATTACCGAAAATTTGCATAAAAGGACGATAAATTTGCGAACCGAGGTTGGTTCGTCAGGTCAATCAAAGACTAAACATACTATGAATTTTGAATTTGAATTTTTTTTTAACAAAATTTAAAACTATTCAGTTTTTTTATATTTGTGTAATAGTCATTATTAATAAAAGTATGCTGTCGAAATTTGTGCAAATTAAAGATAAAATTTTATATCCTTCATTGGTATTGAGAGGTTACAAAATTTGAAATGTGGAGAGATTTTTTGACCGTAGATTCTGTATATTATTCCACTAATGCATATAAATTTTCCCTTCTCTTTCCATGCTTTTCTGTGTCTAGCTTTTCAGTGATTTGTTTAAAATTTTCTATCGTGGTAAGTAACAGTAATACATTTAGAAATATACAAGGTGCGCCCATAAAGTAACCGGACAATTTTTGATAACTAACAAAAATATGACTCACCTTCAAATAAATTTATCTCCTTCAAAATAATCGCCAAAGGAATCTATACAATTTTTCCGACGTTTCTCCAAGTCATCGAAACACTGTTTATAGGCGTCGGAACTAACCGTTCGCAAAATACGCGTAACATTTGATTTAATATCCGAGACATTTTCAAATCTCTGTCCTTCCATGGATTTTGCATTTTTTTTATTACAAAGGACTTATTCACAACGAATTTTTTCCTGAAAATCAAACAATTAATCAGTATTTTTACAAGGAGATGCTGTTCTGTTAAGAAACAGGATAAGGCGAGTTAGGAAGGAACTGTTTGATTCTGGGCAATGGTTTGTTTTACACGATAATGCTTGGCCCCCCTACAGCAATTTCTGTACCACAATACCTTGATAAGCATTCAGTTACAATGATGAATCACCCACCATATTCTCCCGACTTAAAGCCAGCTGATTTTTTCCTTTTTTTCCGAAGCTTCAGATGGCCATGATAGGGCAGAGATTTGAAAACGTCTCGAATATTAAATCAAATGTTACGCGTATTTTGCGAACGGTTAGTTCCGACGCCTATAAACAGTGTTTCAATGACTTGAAGAAGCGTTGGAAAAATTGTATAGACTCCTTTAGTGAAGGAGATAAATTTATTTGAAGGTGAGTAATATTTTTGTTATTTATAAAAAAATGTCCGGTTACTTTATGGGCGCACCTTGTATATTTGAGTGTTTCATGTAAAATTATCTGTTGATTTATGACTATTAGCAGTAGCAGAATCTGGTCTCTAATTTCCGTGACAAAACTAATATATGTGTGTATAATAAAAATAAAATTTAGGTATAAATACTCACGAGAATGCCTAAGTGTTAGGATCATTATATATTTTTTTATTAGAATTTAAATGTATAGATTTATACAGGGTGTCTCAAAAAACCTTGACACATTTTAAAAATTTCTATCTAAAAAAAGGAACTCGAAATTTACATACGTGTTACCTTATATATTAGAGTTATAGTCAATCAACTTATATGTGCTCCTTTTGTGGCACGGAACAATATCCATTTCAGCCCCTGTGCGTTCCGTAACATATGAAATTGCAGCAGTTATGCGTTTTTTGAGTTCTTTAAGAGTGTCGAATGAACTTTCCCAAAGAAAAAAGTTAAGAGGTGTAATGTCTGGAGATTGAGGTGGCCATCTCGTCCAATCCACCTGTTTGGAAATTCCTCATTTAAAAAGACTTGTACAATCATATCCCAATGAGGCGGTGCTCCGTCATGTTGGGACGTAAATAAGAAATTTGTGTGGCAGCAACAATTTTACAACTTTTTCTTTCACGGAACAACTAGCTCCCTCTGTTGAACTTTTTTAACACAGAAAAAACTCTATATGCAATAACACATCTGTGAATTTCCAGTTCCTACCTTGTATACTTTTTAAAATGTGTCAAGGTGTTTTGAGACATATCTTTTAATTTTAGTTTTGGCATTTCTGCAGAATGTGATATTTCTATTGTATATACAGTAACCACCGCTTATAGTGTTCAGTGGTTATAAGAATCAATATCACGAAAACAAAAACAAATGTATTATTTCCATGTTAAAATTTTCGCTTTAAAGAATCAATCCACCGGTTTTAAGACTCAGTTTACACTTTTCGCCTTCCATTCATTTTTCCAAAAAAGCCACTTAAACCCTCAAAAGGCACGAAGTTCTTTCTTTTTTTTTTAAAGAAAGATTGATAAGATGGGATGGAATATAGTCATAAAATTCATCCCTTTCTTTGTTAGACATAACATGATAGTTTCCCCTTAAACGCTTTAGCACAACACTGTCTATTAGCTTGACCCGGGGTCATCTTTACTCGTCCGGGTCCGATTTCACTTTTCTCCACTGACAAACAAAAATAGGGACTATTTTTCCCCACCTCCCACATCCTGGTTGCGGCTTCCTGGACCCTGAAACACATAAATCTTCGGCGAAGTGTCCACTATCACTTAGGCAAACGTGACATTAGTAGATTCAGCACGTTATCAAATCGTGAAACGTAAGCTAGATGGTGAATCTTCGTCTGAGACTATTAGTATTGAAAGAGGTATAAACACTGTTTATACCTCTTTCTGTTTATACCTCTTGTACCTCTCACTGTTTATACCTCTTTCTATACTGAGGTATAAACACTGTTTATACCTCTTGAAAACTTCATTACGTGAAACTACCATAGAAAATTTTTTCTTGCTCCCTTCCTGTAGTTGAAATGTTAAAACTGTTAAGCAGGTATGTTGTAATATTGGATTTTTCTTCTCTTACTATAATCATGTGTATCTACTTATAGGTCTAAAAATTAAGTTGTATTTTTAAAAATTTTAAAAATAATTTTAGTAAAAGATAATTAACGTAAATTAAAGAGGATTTTATGGTAAATTATCTAACATATGTATATATAGGTGTCTGTGTGTGCCTGTCCAAAAACCTAAATTTCGGCTATAGGAATCAACCGCTTATAAGAATCAAAAACAGTAATAACAAACGTGATTCTTATAAGCGGAAATCACTGTAAATTTCTTTAACGCTATTTGACCCTAAACAAATGCTATATCTCATAGGATGTCTGTAATGAGAAGCAAAAATATATCGGGTGCTTATTTCGGCAGGAAGCGTGTATTAATTGCTGTCACATTGATGTTACGTTTATAAATATAACGGAGAAAAAAAACCAAGTTGACTAAATCAAGTTCTTCTGTATGATGGCCGCTCGAGATGCTCTTCCCCTACTTTCCGAAACCGGGAGAAAAGTCTATCGATTTGCGCATGCGTAGAATAGAGGTGGGGGAAGAGAAGACATGGAGCTTTGTCTGGGGTTTGGAAATCTCTGAGTGACGTAATTTTTCGGAAAAATAAACCTATCCACCGTGCACAAAAGTGTAGCACAGCATACTCCAACAACCTTGATAGCTTATGGTACTATTACGTTTTTGCAAAATATGCTATGCTGTAACAACAGAATAGAGAGAGCAGCATAAATATTTTCGAACGAGATACCCTTTCCCTTGCCTTGCGTTCCATTATTCGAACTTGTTTTTTCGTTTATTCACCTACTGACTGGGTATATTTGAGACATAATAGACATATTTAAAAACAACATAGACATGTATCTCTCTGTGTTGTTATTATATAATGAAGTTGTATTTTAAGATGATTTTTTTAGGTGGTCCAGAACAAAAAAAATCGTCGCCAAAAAAATTCTTTCTTGATTTTCAAACAAACTATAGAGTTTTTGACAGCATTTTTTTATGCTCTAATGCCTATGCATGCCCTGCCTGTGCTGTAAACTCGATTTTTCTTGGAATGATTTGCCATTTTTGAAAAGATTTACCTAAAATTTTGTGGAGGGTATCTGCATGAAATTTTGTACAGCTTTCTTTAGTTCTTTTTACTATTAAACCGTTTTCAGGAAAATTCTGAAACTATTTTACTCTGAGGCAAAACTTACCTTTTAAAACGATCTTTTTAAATCTGTAATGCGATTAAAAATTTTATAAATAAAGCTTCATTGACACATTATTCTGACACCTTGCCGACGGATGTAATTGGAAAAAATTATTCAAATACAGCTTATATCAGAAAGTTAATGTTAACTTTCATTAAATAAATACTCATTACAAATTATTCTTTGTTTTAATTTGCATAGTAATCTTTCTAAAATATATGCATTAGAAGGAGAACATATCTAAGCAGCTTTTTCATTTAAACAGCTTTACGTGATCACTTAAATTTTATAACAATAAATTCGCGAGTGCATTGAGCCATGTTAAGGGGACAGTAGACCTTCAAACCTAACTTTTTTTGTTTTGAATGGATTTGCTTGAAATTTGAATATGTGATTAGTACCATAGATATGTAAAAGTGGTTCAAATTTAAAGATGAAATATTAATAATTTATGAATTAGGAATTATTAATTATATCAAAAATTGGCCTCATTAAAAATGTTCCATGCGCATTTATTTTGCATATAATATAGTAATTTTTATTTACAGGATACCTTATAAAACTAACAATGAAACTTATTGCTTATTTTAAGCATTCATAAAAAATATAAACAGAAAGAATAAAATAGTGAAAAGACCCTTTTTTTACGTAAAATACCTATAAATTATCTTTACAAGTACAAAATTTAGAAATTCTGAGCTACGAAGCATAATTTTTTTCAATAAGATTTATTTGATGTACAGTTAAGTATATAAAACTTAAATTTCAAAGCAATATGATAATTAGAATTGCGCCTGGAGCATTTTGAATATTCGTATGACGTGAAAATTTTTAGTTTGAGAAAAACACATTTAAAGTTATTGCTATTAGTAACCACATAATATCTTAATTAAATACAAATGCCTATAACTAGGAAAGTAATCACAGAAATTAAAAATTCTTTTTACAACACATTCCTACTCGTCCGTAGTTTCACAATTCAATAACATAAAAAATGGAATTTTGGACAAATTTCATAATTTTGAAAGTCCACTGCCCCCTTAATATAATCTTACGTACATGCTCACTGACACATACACTACATATAATTGATTACCAGAGAACTTCCACGGTAGGTTTGATAAAACTATTTGCTAAGTCTTTTGCCACAAAATTAAAAAAATTTCGAGATACTTATAAAGTAATAAAGACGGAAATATTTCATTTAACCCTTCGGCGGGAACATCATATATAGATGGAATATCTCTTCCCCAGGTATTCCTAACTAGAAATTCACAGGGTATTTGTGGTTAGCCACAATTGTCAAACCGCAATTCTTGACTATTGAATAAAACCAATTACAGTCGGACCTCTATTTAACGAAGTCGCTAAATCCCGAAAAAAAGTTCGTTATATGGAAAATTTGTTAAATAGAGATTCACTTTTTAAAATACTTTAAACTACACAAAACAAATTTTAAATTCATAAACACTCAATATTATTAATAAAAAATTAATCACACTTTTACTTTGTCTATTATTTGTGTCTATTTCTATAATTCATGTAATAGACACAAATTTCTATAATTTGTGTCTATTTCTTTTAGTTAATATCTATTTCTTTTATATACCTTACCCATCAAACGGAAATCTGCAAGGAAAACAAGAATAAAACAAAACATTGTCCGGAAATACACTGTATTTTCGATTTAAAAAATATATTAAAATAAATAAATTTTAATGACTATGGCATTTATTATAACAAGTAATTTTAAGCATACATTACCTCATGTGTCCTTAAATTTAATTACTGATAAAGTCTCTTAATTTTGTCTAAGTTATTTGTTTGAAAAAATATTTTCTCTCATAATATGTCTCTCATCTTTGCAACGTACTTAAAAGCCCTTCAGGCGTATTTTCTTCAAACTGTAATTCGCATTGGAATGTGTTAAAAGAAAGTTAATTTGTTAAATGTGTTAAAAGAAAGAATAAGTTTGAAATGATCAGAAATATTTTGAGAAATATGGAGGGAAAAAATATTGGATCACAAGAAAAAGTTCGTTAAATAGAGAATGCACTTCGCTATTTAGAGGTTATTTTACGAAGAAATTCGCAAAATGTTCTTGGTTCCAAGGAAAAGTTCGCAAAATAGAGAAATTCGCAAAATAGAGGTTCGTTAAATAGAGGTCCGACTGTATCACTGTTCGTTTTGTAGAGGCATTTAGTTATTCGAACGAGTGATTAGTTTGGGATTTTTAATTTTTACCTGATCCACGAATCACCCTTCCACACTGTAGACAAGATGTTGACTGAAGCATGTGTAGACTCACAATATCCAAGGTCGAAGGGGGGGGGGGGAGGAACCATAAGCTGCCTGAGAGAGAGGCAGATGTTCCCACCGAACGGTTAATTAGATTCCTTCAAAAATGAATTTTTTCGCGCCAATTTTAAACTTGAAAATTTTAAAATCTATTCGCTCCAAACTGTCGAACAGTTTTCATATGCGTCGACTATAAATTTAACATTGTCGTAATATAACTTAAAACTAATAAATCTTCATCATATTAATATAAGAGATTAAACTTTTGTATTTTATTTGTTTTTCGCAATGGAACGAATGGAGTTTTAAATATTCGATTTTAAATTTAGCGAAAATCGCTGTTTAGGCCTCAAAAGTTGCTATCTTGTTATTTGTTATGATCTTATACTCAAATATTTATCCTACAGTAGTCGTGTATGGAAAAAAAAATTGACAATTTTGTACTAGTAGTATTTGATATATTGGACTTTAAATTAGGGGAAAATATTGTATTCCATAAGCTTGACTTGGAATGCTGTGGTTTGTTCGGATTTATTTTCTTATCACGCAATGTTTATCCTATAGTATACGCATCTTGAAAACGTTGTTGGGATTGATTAATTTTGAAAGAATTGATTTGACCCTTTGAAATCCATCTAATTCGTTCAAATCAAATTTGCTATTAACAAATGTTTATTCTATATCTTGTTTGGGACAGGATGAATCGATTTCGAAACATTATTTATTTTAAACAAATGTATATTTTGAAGAAAAAATATACATTTTCGGATGAATGAAATGAAGAGAATCCACTTTAATGCCGAGTAAATAAACTAAAAACTGTAATGCTGTGGAACAAATCCGAAAAAGGGTAGTTGACTTACAAATTCAACTTGTGTGTATCATTCCCATCGATTTTATTGCGCGAGTAATTATTTCTATAATATAATGAGTTATAGAAATAATTACTCGCGTAAATATTTCTATAATTCGCGTAATTTCCACTCTACATTTTGAGACAGAAAAAAAATCCAGTCGTATTTGAATATCGATGAACTGCCTAAATGACATTTTTAAGGGACGTGAGATATTTCTTAATGATTTGACGGAAAAGAACTTTCCTTTACTTGACGTGGATTTTGTAAGTTGTAGTTTTCACTCCGAGCTGATTAAGAGAAAATCCAAGTGCCAACGACACACACGCTTCTTTCGAGAGTCTCGTAATTTATAAAAGGAGGTGGCATCTTTCGTTATACCCATATTTACAAATATATAATAAACGAAACGGTCATTGTTTTTATCGTAATTTTTTGGCTAGAGAGCCGCGTCTTATGAATTTTAATTTTTTTTTTGCCTGCGGCATATTGAAAGAAACTTTTCTTCTTTTGTTGCACTAAAAAACTGCGTTTTGTATGTGTGTAAATTGCATTAGCCATTGAGCTTAACACTGTAGATGATCTAACAAGATAGCAAAGTCTTATTCGCTTACATATCGTCTTCAGAATTCACTACACAAGTCAATGAAACAAAAACACAAGTGTTTCTGAAGAGATATACACGGTGGCTGTACACTATGCCACTTAAAAAATTTTAAAAATGGAAGAGTTTTTTCAAATTTTTGCGGCACAAAGATATTATTGTGATAACTGATCAGAAACACCGTGGTGGCAGTTGCAGACGATATACGATAGAATAACACTTGTTAGACGTCAAATGGTAGAATAATATTTCCCATTCGCTGCATTTGCTCGAGCTGATAGCATTAGTTTTGGCCCAGTATCAATCTAATATTGCCTCCTCGTGTTACATTTTGTGTTAACTCTTTTCGCCGGCTTATGTTGGTTATTCCACCCATCACTGCTGTGGAATGACATATCTTCCTGGGCGCCTTTTTGTCTGCATATGCGTTGTAATGTTCGAGAAATTTGTCGTTAATGTCCAATTAGTGAATATACAAGGTGCGCCCATAAAGTAACCGGACAATTTTTTTATAAATAAGAAAAATATTATTCACCTTCAAATAAATTTATCTCCTTCAAAATAATCACCAAAGGAGTCTATACCATTTTTCCAACGTTTCTCCAAGTCATCGAAACACTGTTTATAGGCGTTGGAACTAACCGTTCGCAAAATACGCGTAACATTTCATTTAATATCCGAGACGTTTTCAAATCGCTGTCCTTTCGATAACTTGGAGAAACGTTGGAAAAATTGTATAGACACCTTTGGCGATTATTTTTGATTATTTTGACAAATTTATTTGAAGTATATTTTTGTTATTTCTAAAAAAATTGTCCGGTTACTTTATGGGCGCACCATTCCATCACTCTTGAGAGACTACTTTTTTTTCATCGCTCGACTGGTCCAATGTTTCGATTATGGAAATGAAACTATCCTGTCGAAATACGCCAAACATCTCGCCAAACATTGTCGCGCGAAATGTTTTGACAAGAAACTCCATCTCCCACTTCCGGCGTCTCTCCTTCCTCGCTTCAATGCTGCCCCTTTCGTAATCTGGAACTTGTATTCCACACCTGATCCGTGACGACTTCCAACTCGGCTTTTCTGTCGTAATGACTTGGAGCGCTCGAATTGTGTACCAAATCGAAACCAGCCGTTTGCTTGCTCATCTTCCTGGCTTTCAAAATCTACCATTTCACGATGCTGCTCACAGAATCAAACATTCGATCTTAAAGTTCTGGAAAAACATATTTCGATTTTCGTATATGTAGAGTCATATGTTTGCATACAGATATGTGTGCGTGTGTGTATGGATGTGTTTTTATATGTATATTAAGTCAATATATACCCATTTTATGGTTACCATTTGGGAGCGTCCATTAATTACGTGAGGCTTTTTTTGGAGTCGATCCGAATCTCACCCAGTCTCACGTGGGGGAGAGGGGGGGGGTCTCGGCAAATATCACGTAATTTTTTTCCGCAAGAAACAGAGTAAAATTGCGAGAAAACTGTGTTATATTAAGTAAAACATGTTTCTACACTAAAATATGGCTAAATCCTACACAATAGTTCCAGTAGTCACTCTTGAGACCACACATGAGTCCCCGTGGACTGAATTAGAATGAATAATCTTTTACGAATTTTAGTAGTTCCTATTTAAGTATTTTACTGTTCGATTTTCTCACTGGGATTCTAGACTACGTTCTTAGTAGTCTTAAATACTAGTCTTAACTAGTCTTAAATAAAAATAATTAAGCAAATTATGTTTTTTTAAATAAATCCAACGCAATCAAGCACAGATTAACGTATGTACACTAAAAATAGGCATTTTGAAAAATGTCACGTGAGATTAGGGGGAGGGAGGAGGGGGTCGAGCGATATCTCACCAGGGGGGTGGAGGGGGTCGAAAAATCGCCTCACGTAATTAATGGATTTGGGTTGCATACCAGGGAAATGTGACATATTTTTCGGTTTTTGCTGTAAAATTGTATATTGACCAAAATATCTTTTTGTTTTGAGATTTTTTAAGCTTTTTTCACACGACCCTTTTTTATTATGAAAATGCCAATTTATAAAAATATTTAATCTTTTTAAAAATATATATAATTCCTTTTAAAAAAAATTCCTCTTTTTTTCCCAATTTTTGACGAAAAAAATGATTGAAAAAAAATTCCGCTCTTTTCCTGACTTGACTGCCATTTTTTCCTGTTGTCGGTAATATCTCGAGTACTGAACTGTTTGTACTCGAATGCACTAATTAGTCATCCCTTTAATCCTATTAAATAAGTTGAAAAGATTTAAAGAACTTGTGTGTTCCCATTAACGCCGGAAATACTCGAATTCCTGACGAATCTATTGTTTTAAAGATCAGTTACTAGAGCAAGATAAGTTTCGAACGGTGATAATGGGCGTGTTTCTAACAACATTCCGGAATGGGTGGGAAAGATTTAGTAGCGGGATCATTTTGAAATATAAATGCGGTTATTTCTTAGGTCATATCCCCTCCCTATTTTTCAAATTTCACTCATTAAACGAGATAGCTGTTATTTAACATATAATATGTTAGGATAGGAGCGGGTTTATTTTGCCATTTTTGCCATGGATTTGCATGAATAATGCATATAAATTCCGTAAAGGATAAATATCAATGTACGTATATGCTTTCATTTTCTATCATATCTTATTGTTGGGCAATCCTAGAATTTTGTTTGTTTTGCATTAGGGGGGGGGGGGGGCCGGGATATAAAAATAGCTCCTTTTCCCATTTTCTTGGCTTAAAACATACAACAGAATTTTTAGAATAAAGTAAACGCTTTTACGTCGAACTGTTTCAGCGTATGTCCCACATGTACTTTTGAGTTTTATTATTATTGTTATTATTATCTGGGAAAAGAATTTTTTAAACTATATACATAAATTATTTCAAATTCCTCGTAAGGTAGCTCTGCGAAATGTTGTGCAGAATTCCGTTGTTTTATTTTCATTCATTTGCCCTTTAATGAAGAATTTCTTTTAATGTAAAGTGCTAACTGAATTGTAAAAATTTGACAGCGCAAAATGCCTTGCATTTCATTATCCTGAACATGATTTGTTTTCCGTTTATTCAGCTCTCCATTGGAAATGGTGAAAAACCTAGATATCCATCGTGTTCTGTTATATTGAAATTGAAAATCGCATGTATATCAAAGATGATTTTTTGAAGGGGTTCAAAAGTAACACTTTTTTATTTTCATTGGCTGAAAACAAACTTGAGAGTTTTCCGAATCGTATAACCTTTACTGACTGTTTATAGGATGATTAAAAAACCAGAGAGAACATTTTTCATGCTGTTATGTCTATGCGTGTATTTCTTTTCTCGATTAGCTTTACTTGAAAGGATAGATGTAAAATTCCTTGAAGGCTATTTTATGAAATTTTGAACAACATTCATAGAACAGTATCCGGGAATTTTGATTGAAAGTTAAATTTGTTTACTATGAAGGCAAACCATATATATATATATAATACAGTGATTTCCGCTTATAAGAATCACGTTTGTTATTACTGTTTTTGATTGTTATAAGCGGTTGATTCTTATAGCCGAAATTTAGGTTTTTGGACGGGCACACACACACCTATATATATATATATATATATTAGATAATTTACCATAAAATACTCTTTAATTTACGTTAATTACCTTTTATTAAAATTATTTTTTATAATTTTAAAAGTACAAATTAATTTCTAGACCTATAAGTAGATACACAGAATTATGGTAAGACAAGAAAAAAATCCAATATGTGTTACAAGATACCTGTTTAACAGTTTTAACATTTCAACTACAGGAAGGGAGCAAGAAAAAGTTTTCTATGGTAGTTTGACGTAATGAAGTTTTCAGGAGGCTGTTTATATTTCTTTCAATACCAATAGTCTCAGACGAAGATTCACCTTCTAGCTTACGTTTCACGGTTTGATAACGTGCTGAATCTACTAATGTCACGTTTGCATAAGTGATAGTGGACACTTCGCGGAAGATTTATGTGTTTCAGGGTCCAGGAAGCAGCAACCAGGATGTGAGAGATGGGAAAAAAGAGTCCCTGTCTATGTTTGTCAGTGGAGAAAAGTGAAATCGGACCCGGATGGGTAAAGATGGCCCCGGGTCAAGCTAATAGGGCAGTGTTGTGCTAAAGCGTTTAAGGGTACACTATTATGTTATGCCTAACAAAGAAAGGGACGCATTTTAAGACTGTATTCCATCCCATCTTATCACCCTTTCTTTAAAAAAAATAAAGAAAGAAATTCGTTTAAGTTGCATTATTGGAAAAATGAAAGGAAAGCGAGGAGTGTAAGCTGATTCTTAAAACCGGTGGATTGATTCTTTAACGCGAAAATTTTAACAGGGAAATACATTTTTTTTGGTTTTTGCGACATTGATTCTTATAAACGGTTGAATCTTATAACCACTGATCACTATAAGCGGTGGTTACTGTATATATATATATATATATATATATATACACACAGTACGCCCACTAAAGTCCCTTCCCACCCTCTTAACTTCGGAACGGCTGCTGCTATATTCATAAAAGTGGTGTCTAGGTATAGTAAAGTAGCCATGCGCTACTGAATGAAACCACCTACCGCGCCACCTGGTGGAAAACCGCGGAGTTAGCATTCCTATCTCGAAAACGTAACGAGATAGGGTAAAAAGGTGATTTACAAAGTTGTAGAAAATCATCGATTTAGTACGAAAAGATACCTTGTGAACATTAATGTAAAGAATAGAACGGTTAAAACGCGCATTTGTTTTTTCGTGATTTCCTGCCCTGTGACGTCACGAAACTTGAACGAAAGGAGAAATGATTATTTTTCGGGCAAAACACGACACCGCAATGTGCACAGTGGTATATCGCGTTTGATCCCCAATCAAACTGACCGCGATTCAAACCTCGAGGGTTTCATCCTTGTACTGATTGTCTTTATAAACAGAGTAGACAATACGTAGATCGTGTAAAATAGTGTCGCATCAACTCAACGCAACTTGCGCTTGGTGTTCGAAGTTTTTGCAGTATGCAAATACGTAAGAAACGTCACGCCTGTTCACCTGAGACAGCTATAAAAGAGACATCTTCTTGGGGTTGTAGTATGTTGATGCTCGTGGTCATGGCTGAGTATTCCAAAGCTGAGATCTCCAGTGAAGCGACAACTCGTCAAGGAATTCGGGGACCAAATAATTGGGTATGGCAGTTTCGAAGAGTGGCCTCCACGTTCGCCTGATCTGATTCCACTGGACTTTTTCCTGTGAGGATACCTGAAACAGAAGGTGTATGCGACCCCTCCACAAACATTGCAGGACCTTAAACGACGCATTACGGACGCTTGTGCCAACGTGTCACGCTCTATGCTCCAACGTGTGCAACGTGAGATTCAAACGAGGATCCAAATGTGTATTGCAGCTGACGGTGAGAAGTTTGAACATCTCAAATAAAGGTATATTGTTAAATTTAGTTGTTTTTTTTCTTTCTCAGATCTTTTTGTAACGTCACAGTGTAGGAAATCACGAAAAAACAAATGCTCGTTTGAACCGTTGTAGTCTTCTCATTAATGTCCACAAGGTGTCTTTTCGTACTAAATCGATGATTTTATACAACTTTGTAAATCCCTTTTTTTCCCTATCTCGTTCCGTTTTCGAGATAGGAATGCTAACTCCGCAGTTTTCCACCAGGTGGCGTGGTAGGTGGTTTCATTCAGTAGCGCATAGCTGCTTTACTATACCTAGACACCACTTTTATGAATATAGCAGCAGCCGTTCCGAAGTTAAGAGGGTGGGAAGGGACTTTAGTGGGCATACTGTATATATATATATATATATATATACCTTTCAACCACTGCGAAGACCGAACATACATGTATAATAGGTAGACATAGTACGAGTGTCAGGTATCACGCTATAGTAGTAAAGTCGATGTTGTGGAGTCAATGTTTAAAATATCTGATCTGAGTTACTTGCAGACAAGCGTTATGAGGCTTGCGGGTGCTCCTGCAACTAAAACGGTGGTATATCTCGATTTACAGTATCAAAAATTGTGACACACTATAGAAATGAACCAAGTGTTTCCTGAGAACGCTTAAAGTGTGCCCGTGGTTGGTGTGGATTCTACAGCAAAAACCTTCGACCACGTTACAGAAAATCAGAGCATAGGTCAAAACTTGTCGTAATGAGTTACACCAGCTCGTAAAGGTGGTATTTATGGTCGTGCTGCAATCCAGAGGTCACTCATTATCGATACCGGTGTAAGAAACGTGTCAGAGGGTGTAAAAATTGCAATTCGAAAGACTAGTAACGTGTCATCGAGCTTCGCATTCTATGCTACCACTGGTAGATGGCGAATACCACCCCTATTGTCAAGGACAGTGGTGGATTTCTGATGCCGCACGGTACTATCTTTTGGCATTCCTTAATTGTTCATCTGCGTCCTGTGACATCGGAAGTCTTCGAAACCGTTCTGACAACATGCAACCTATCGTGCTGCGGTTATGATCGTACACACGATACGGATTCGGTTTTATAACCGTTTCGGTTTTGTCGTTTCGTTTACAGTAAACTATGTAATTTGTTTTGTACGTTAACTCGTTGTCGAAAACCGTATACGGGAAACAACCTAATCGGTAGCAGGTGTCATTCGATTTTGTCTACCAAAACCGTCTAGACGGAACCGCCGCGGGGCGGTTTCGGCTGCCATTGGTGTATAGAATTGAGAGTACACACGACTCGGTTGTTTTGAAGGAAACGTACATCAGTGCCGAACTACACTGGAATGATTGCAAGTTGTTCTGTGCGGACGAGAAAACCGTATACTGTAAAAGAAAAACTGAATGGTGTGAGCACAGCTTTCAGTTGACACCGAAACGATTATAAAACCGAAACGGTGTCGTGTGTGCGAGCGGTTAGCAAGACGATACCGCACCCGCGCATCATGCGAGACATGCCGAGATGTTGGAAGAACAGTCCTTACAGCCGGGATCGCCTCCCCTTAACATTATTCAGCATTTGGGGAAACATTTGGGTCCAACATCACTGGAAGAGTTACGACACATGTTGCTAGATGAATGGTATTGAATTTGTGTCCTGTGTGGAGGACTTGTAGTATCACTCTATCCCACGTCGAATTCATTGTGTTTGGCAAGTCAAAGGTCAGCTTACACTTTATTAAATAAAATGTCTGCAGAAACGGTCAGCGATTCCATTATTTTGATGAGACACAAACATATTCTAAATATACATAATTACAAGATAAAAAGACTTTTTATATACCATGTTTTTAAATTTTCTATTTAAAAAAAAAAGAAATGTAATTTACATGCAACTTCTTCATGAGCTGCAAACGAATTCGCATCATCCGGAGTTAATTATGGATTTCAAAATTATAAATTATAATCTATAATTTGAAGGAAAAAAAATCAATGAATTTCGCAGAGAAAATGTCGCAAATAGCATGTGGGCATAAATAAAAATTATCCCATTGTAATGAAAATGTAATATGCTTGGTTCACTGTTACGTCAATAGATGGCGCCTGTAGCGCAGTTACTTTTGGCTCCAGACGCTATCGTATTTTTACGTAATGGATTTTAAAATATGGAATAAAGATGGCTAAAAGTATTAAAATAATGCATTGTCATCGTGTTCTGAGGTATTCTAAAAGTTTCAAATGTCTAGCTAGTCGGGAAGTTAGTTAAAAATCGATTGCAAGATTTGTACCAGACAAACACTCCCACAAACACACAAACAAGAAAGTTATTAAAAACATGGTAATAAATAACGTGCACGTATATAATGAAAAGTCAACATTTCTGCATCTTTGTTTATCCCCTAGTTGACCAGGTTTGCGTTTCCGGTCATACATTCCTATGTGATTCTGTTTTGTTTTTGAGTTTTCTACCTCCTCCAGAAAAATGCGATATTTCCGGCCATCCAGTGGGGATGGTAAGAGGCACGGTCCGATTAAGTAAACAGCGCCCACCAGCGTCAGGTTTGCATTTCCCGTCATACATTCCTATGTGATTCTCTTTTGTTTTTGAGTTTTCTACCTCCTCCAGAAAAATGCGATATTTCCGGCCATCTAGTGGGGATGGTAAGAGGTACGGTCCGATTAAGTAAACAGCACCCACCAGCGTCAGGTTTGCGTTTCCGGTCATACATTCCTGCCTGATTATTGCTCGTCTTGATGTCTACTATTACTCC